>OX401422.1:11387643-11475143 GCA_947846245.1 Cerastoderma edule
AAATATAACCTGTTTCTTAAGGGCAACCGGTTTTGTTTTTTTTTGTTTGTTTTCAGAAATGAGATGTAATGCGCTTTCAACTTTTTTTGCATGTAATACCACGCACATTCATTACTTATCATGTTTCCTGGAATAGGTATCAGTGCTAGTCTGCAAAACGGGATACAGTATTACATAAGACAGTGAAATAATAATCCGCTACAAAGACTTAAACCCGGAACATGATGTCTCTCAAAGCCCCGGGACCACCAGACCACATGACCACGACGGATTATGGCATCGAGTCGGTCAGGTAGAATACTTTGGAATAAGACATTACCATGATAAGCGGTGGAATGATAGAATGATACCCCCTCCCCCCGGGGAAATAAGAGCAATGTGTCTTGGGCGTGGTTAGAATTGCCGGGACTAACCCACAAAACGGCGCATGTACCTTCGTATTAACCAGGAAGCAGTCATCGAGAGTGACTTCGATAGGCTTATAAAAGCTTCTATCACAATCGATGTAAAAAAAGTCATACAAACAAAATGTCTTTTCAAAAAGCTCCGGTGAGCGCTGACAAAACAAGCTGTGGTATTGTGTCACAATTTACACAGTGACGTCACAATGCGTCATTTGTATATCAATTACTGACCACATAAAAACCATGTATCATCATATAGAACAATTGAAATCGAACCAAACATCACTGTGAAATGATAAATTATAATTTCTTAAAGGTGAACGCTAAGATATGCCTATAATACAGTATCAAATTTAGAAATTGTTTGTTAAAGAACTATTGATGATCCCGAAGGTCTTATGAAGGTTAAGCTACGCATCCGGAAGATGAGTTGAATGAACTTAACTTGTCAGGTGCTTCGCATAAACTTGTGTTCTAATTAAGTCTAATTGATGAGTTCTTGCTTTTTTTTACATTGCATATTTAGGCCAATAAGAACTTAAATCAATTAAAGTGAAGACTGAATTAAGTTGAATAGTGTTAATGAAAATTAGGTAATCAATTTTCCAAAAACGGTTGAAAATATCTCATTTAAGCGAATACAGTCATGTCGATATATATTCCAATACTCGAAAAGGGGTCTTTTTGAATAGCAAGCCTCATTTGTGTTCAGTAATAACATTATTTGACAAGTTCTGAAGTCGAATCTAACTTGCAGTTTCTCTTTATTACACACTACAAAAACAATCAGCAAGTTGGCTTAACGTTGTTTTTCTCTGGGCCAAAACCTTGTTGAAGGGGTAGAACAGTGTCATAAATAATTCAAGTTTTGTAGTTATCAACAAGGGGTACTAAACATTAAGTTTGAGAAAACTTGAGCCTGTTTTATATCGCTTGCTATCATTCAATGGACTAGATTTTCACCGAACGTTCGAAGTTCGTCAAAGGATACTACTTAATTGTCTGCGAGAACTTTAACCGATATTTATAAACAATCGATACCATATCTTGCAGATGTTTCGCATTACGGATTTCTGGATAATATGGATACATGAAACGTATTCAAACCTATTGATCAATGCGCCGCTCATTAAACTTTTCAAAACAAAAAAAAAATAAAATAAAAAAACGGAAACAACCAAAAAACCGGGGTAAACTAACTAGACCATTGTTTTATTAAATGATATGATGTATTAGTACATTTTTTTCTTTATAAAAAATGAAAAAAAGTGATATAAAACAAAAAGTGAAGATGATTATCTTACCTGAGGTTAAAGACGATCTTGTTCACGCCGCCTGCTAACTCCTACAAGTGTTATGGGGCGACCGTTCGGTTGTTTGGCCCCGCCTTCCTTTATAAACGGTCACATGACCTGTCAAAAGCCACACCACGTGATCCGTCAAGTTCGCGTCGGTTGCACATCCTGACGGTAATGGCCACCGCCATCGACGGGATCTCGTCGCCCGGCTATTCCATTTTTCCTCCCTCCGTGTTTGTCCACTTTTCACGCACGTGTAATTCACACGTGTTTCGTTTTGTTTCATTCATAAAACGTCAGCCGCCGTCATCTGAAAGAACGGGTCATTTGTTATTGTCTTCCCCTATATCTCTATATATATCTACCACTCTACATTCTCTATCTATGTCTTTCTCACATTCTCTCCGTTTTCACTTCATATTTCTAATTGACTATCCAATTTCAGTCCAGTCCATATCTCTTATTGTTAAAAATCTTCTCCCGTACAATATACTATTCTGTATTTGAGAGAGAAGTTTGTTTAAAAAGCTAAAGAACGAAAAACATAATCCAGATGATTTGTTATGGTGGATCGGCCGGAGAGTATTGCTTATACTGATCAGGAATGACTCATACAAACTATGCACCACCATCTTTTTTCGATACCTTTGTTAACAAAGGAACATACACTGTCAGTATCGCTTTTCGATGTATACGATGCAATAATATGCTACACTAGGAAGTCACTCATTTGAGAGGTATGGCAACAAGGGAATAGCTTTATGAGCTACTGAATACTGTACAATCTTGATTTGATGTGTTCTTGCTTGATACACTATTTAAGCGTATTTGCTATCGGGTTATATGTCCTATTTGCTTTTTTGTTTGGTTTGTATAAATTGTGTCAATACTCTTTGAGTTATAGCACGATCTGTGAATCTTTCAACCAGTGAGTGATAGAGGTAAGTCCGACCCTTGACATATCTATAGGGTCAAACATTGAAGAGCCATCAGCTGTCCATAATTCAGTTTGTTAACAACACGAACCTATCAGCAAAGGAAAACTTCCGACGTTGGGATTCGAACTAAGGCGGTCTAGGTCGCTGCAAGAGAATTCGAGGTCAGTCCTCTAATTCCAAGGCAAGTGAGGACCAGAATTCGGTTTGTGTTTAAACTTATTTGCTTTACATCGATTGTGGAATAAGTTCTTACAACTTTGAATAATCACGCTCGATTCTGCTTCTTGGATCATAACCAGTACCCGTGCCGAATGTGAATTAATGAAAGGTCGCAATGTGGACCCCGCATCACGTGGAATTCGAATCCACGACCCTCGTGTCCATACGCAGAGGCTCTACCACTTAACCACAGTCCTCCATAGTTTAATCAGAGTTCGGTAAACTTATAAGCCTAAATCGTTGACAAAAGATATCCCAGGTGCTGTCGAATGTATAGCCTTTTTTCTGACGACTCGACACGGCCGTGTGAAGTTTTCTGTACAATATGAATGGATGCATTTTTTTCTGAAGTATGGTGAACATGAAGTTAGATATTTCATCTTCTCTTATTTAGCTTGTTTTGTGACTTTACTGTTTGTTTTTGTCGATTGTTTGTTTTTGTCAATTAACCTGTGCAATTTTCATCGTTCACTCACATGAAATGTACTTTTCTTGTTGTAAAGGGCTTTTACTCCTTCAGTGAATTACAAGTTATCGGGCACAAAGTAGACATCGTGTTTTATTATAGGATTAGGGATATGTTGGGCAGCAAGTTCTTAAACGACATAATAAACCTAAATGTCCAAGTAAACCCCAATGTGCATTGCAATATTAACACATCGGGTTTATTCAATGAAAATACCTCTGAAATAATAGGGATGACGCCATATTGGTTCCCGTGGAATGACATCACTTTACTTTCGTTTTCAAAAATATATCTTAAATGTGAAATCTAAAAAGTGGCACAAGGAAAGAACTGTATATGTCACAACTTATAATTTCGCCATTTCGTATGAGTCATCGAGAAAAAATATTCAAAAGGATATGCAACATTTCCATACACATTGAACTACTTGACGTGCACGATAAGAAAAGGTGTTAATCGCCGGGGCCGAATTACATGAAAAATTGTAACCCTACACTTATATCCGAGGTGTATTTCACAGTTCACGGAAATACCCGAGTAGTTCCGATTGTGCGCATTGATGTAGTCTTAAACAAAAGTACTTTTTTGAAAAGTGACTCGTCGTCTGATGAAAGTCGGAGAGACGGCCCCAATGGCGTGTAATTTTGCAATATTGCTCTCTGAATAGGGTCTAACGTGTGTTAAGCAGCCACCTTTTTAAGCAGCCAACCTGCCTTAAACAACCACTACAGAAAGTCCAATTGTTAGATTTATAGTGTACATCAACTTGTGTTAAGCAGCCAACCTGTCTTATACAGCCAATTTACTCTGTCCCATAGGCTGGCCTCTTGACACAAGTTTGTCTGTATAAGAATCGAAAGGAATATTGTTTGGAACATAAGCAAGTTGTTAGCATGGACACACTTTGCACTTTATCTCTAGACAAAAATAATTAATACCATATGATGTAACATAACCATGCAAATGTCCCAGTTGTAGGACCTTACAAATAAACGTCTAAAGGCTACATGCCTCGTTGCATTTAATTATCAAATTTAGTTTTAATTGTAGATCATTCAGAGTTAAAAAACGAAGAGATGTTATATCTTATAGCTTTTAACGATCGTTTAAAACATATGTGTTTATCAAATCAGATTTGAAATATCCTTATGTTCATTGAATACAATCAGAATTTCGATCGTAAACATCTTTAATGGAAGCCGAAACATAATCCCTAAACTATGAAGACAGAGTCGCGGAAATGAAAAGAAGCAATCGCATCTTATTGGTAGATTGACCTTACTCAACGATGTTTTGAAGTAAACAGCTTTTAAAAAGTTACATACTTACACGGATTTAAACAGGAAATATTGTTTATTACAAAGAATGAAGGAAACCCTCATATCTATGAACATATACATGTACATGACTTTAGCACAGGAATTTCTATTTTCTGAGGACAATCTTTCCTTCATGATCGAATGAGAGAATCCAATTCCGAAACCCAAACCATGTAACAACAACTAACCTCTATGTATCTAATAGTAGACATTATGTTGTTCGAATTTTGTTACCAACTTCAATGTCCCAATGTTTTAACGAAAACGCATACAATTATACGACCTTCTTTTCGTTGGTTCGAACCTTGAAGCCTTTGTTTTTTGGGGAGTTTCCTGACGGACAGCAAATTCCTCATAGTGATCTCCCTTTATGAGATTGATCTTTTTCACCATCAATGTCATGTGACCATCTGCTTAGAAACGGAAATGTCTTTTAAAGATGGTGACGACGACCAAAGTTACCACCCATTTGTGCTTTTTTTTTGTTAAGAAAACGAAATACTTATCAAGTTAACAGATCAGAAAATCAACACAAGAAGTTACTATTACTAAATCAACTTTTATATCTGGTTAACTAAGAAATAAAACATCTTTTACATTTCATCCGAATCTTGATGGAAACACACACGATAATGAAAGAGGATAAGAATACCAATAATCCAGTTTGATGTATCTCAATAAATATATGATGTCGTTTTCTCCATGGACTACATATCATTTTAAAAAGATCCAGCGAGAATGTGATTTTGGGCGAGTAAATTAATACTAAAAAGCATGAAGTGTATGTTTTTCTTCTTTATACACATTTTATTGCCATGAAAATGCATAGTCATATCATAGACATTTAGTAAAACTCATAATTAGCAATGGGTTGAGCTATAAGTTCTGAAACTTAGCTACAGCTCTCCCCTTTTGGTATTTAAGTTGCAACAATGGCCATGGCAATATAACATTATGCTTTTAACAAACCATACGTATTCAGGTAAAAATTCAAAAGCTTTCAAAAATGGTGAGAAGACATAAGATATCTGAAGGAAACAGATAAGATTAGAGCAAAAGTGTGAATACAGTCTAGACGTAACATTTCAGAGTAGTGTAGGAGAGTAGAAACAAAACAATAAGAAGATTGATTGAATGACGTATAAAAAATGCTTTTTGGGTTTGGAGTTACAAATCAAAACGTTTTGTCAACTTTATATATTCAAAAAGCATGAAGTGCATTGTTAGATATCGTTTCGTAGATATACTTTTTTTACTTGATCTTCCAACCGTCAGCGACAACGTTGTGTAAGTTGGGCTAAGGGGGCGGGAAACAATTTATCACGTCACAACACGAAAGTCCTCTGTGCAGTTAAGCAATACACCGCTGACATTTTGAATATATGGCTTTTGGACGGGGCGTCATAAATTTTGGTGTATGTCTCAGCGCTTTACGCTTAACGCTTAACGACCGACCGACCGTCAAAAACTCCGTAACGTTTCATATACTTCCGCGTCGTTGGGAAATTAGACGCATTCGGTGCGCATGTGTACAGAATATCATGGTGTGGTATCTTTCCGGAAGTTTTTATTTAATTCGAGTTTTTTGAGGATATGTGCATCACACCGAACCCAATAACTTGCAAGAAACAAATTGTATTCACGAAACGAAAAGTTACTGCGAAAGATACCACATTATATTATATCTCTTATTATACGTGGGCGACAGTGGTGCGTCGGGGTAGAGCGTCGGGCTCTTGTACCGAGGGTCACGGTTTCGAATCCCGGTTAGGCGGGGTGTAAAACTTCCGGGACTAACCCAAAAACCGCCGTGATTACTGGTTAAGTTTCCAGGAAGCAGTCATCGAGAGTGGCTTTGAACAAGCTTTAAGCTTCCTTCACAATCGATGTAAAGCAAATACGGCGAACATATACATATGCAATAATAGTACATTGTACCGTTTCGAAAATGTTCTTCTGTCTTGATTTGTGAGAGAAAATGTGCACCTCCCGCGTCCGAAGGCAGTTCCTGCGAGATGAATTTTTTGACATGCAACGAGAAGCAAATACGAATTATGTGAAAGATTCCACACTATTGTATTTATTATGTTACTACGTGGTATCTCTCCCGTAGCTTGTATTTGCTTCATGCGTGTTGCAAACTATCCTCATGCAATGAGAAGGAAATGTGAAACACAGAGTATACAGTCAAACTTGTCTACAGCAGCCACTCTTAAACATAGAATACATATGACTGCATAGCAGCATTGAAGCTCAATACAGCAGGCAAGACAAGCAGAAAGCTCCTGCAGGAGCTTTCTTCATGTTTTGCCTGCTGTATTAAGCTGTCAACGGTCTCAAAAAAACAGATCTGATGGCATATTTGTTGGCTGCTTAAGACAGGTTTTACTGTATAGTCTTGTAATATGGATTTTTCCCGACCTGTGTGATTTGATACGCGTGGAAAGTGTGCATTTTATCCGTAATATACACTGCATTATAATAAAAGTGTTTGGGGTTGTTTTCAACAATAGTTCCGTAATTATCTTGGAAAGTGTGTCCTTTTTGACAAGATAATGCGTTTTCCCACAAGGAAGGCACGTTGCATCTTTCATGAATCCACATTTAGCGCGAGTATTTGATATGAATGTAGGGAACTAAGTTGAGACTGATTAATCATAGAGCTTCCTAAGGTCTTTTTTCTAACAATAAATGTATGACTTAGCCTATTTCCTGTTTCGATGATATGACTATTACCTAAAGAGCCATAGGGGAAACCTTTACAAGTTTTCCATGAATAACTTTATTGGAAGGGTGACAGACTTATATTCCAATGCCGTTAATTTATGTTACGTATTCCATTTTGATGGTCATTACACATTGTTTGAGAAAGATGTCATATATTCGTATTCCTAAATTGGTTATTTTTCTTCGTTATATGTTTTATTGTGAACATTTAGGGCGGAATTGACGTATCTCTGCACCACTATAATGGCCATTTCTATTATTACATGCACGGCTTCACCCCTATTTTGTAATACAAATGGTTTGGATATCATTTGGGATATATTCCGAATTAATTCGCAACTCACTACCAATTGCATTTCTTCTTTAGCCGAATATTTTCAAGTGTTTCATTATCGAGAATACGTTTTATTTTCAAAGTGGGAACTTTTTGTGAATGTTAATGATTTTTGACAAATGTATTTCAGTTCTGATGTTGTCTGTTACAACCAACTAAATGAGGGTAAAGGGTGCAGTTACCAAGGTCATCGCATGTGATGACATTTGGACGTTGATTCGAAATATAAGTATCAGAAATGGTCATTTTTTCCGTCGGTGGTCATTTGTAAATGACCAATCCAGTTAAAGGTTTTCGGTGTAAGCGTACTATGAATGAGAGGAGATTCGACTTGGGCTAAATGCAGGAGAACACAGGGACGATCCTAGAAAAGTATTTGCATCAATTAACCCTTTACCAATTGCCAAATTTTCGACCGACCTAAATTGAAAGAGTTTGCAGACGACATATTTAAATGTGAAGAAAATGATGAATAATCTCGTGACAGGGCAGAAAACATTGTGAGAAAATAAGAAATTGCTCGTTTAAAGCAGTTTCTCCTTTTCCCACAATGTTTTCTAAAGTCGTCTGCAACACACAAATATAATATAATATGGAAAGGAAGTTAAATTGTATTACAATATTGTAATGGGAAACGGCATTGGACTCTTGGAGGGACTCTTGTTGCACATGTTGCTTTGAACTATTGCTTTTCTAATATTGAAAATAAAGACGTTTTGTTTTGAACCTTAAAGTTTTAGTGTAAGATGTCTCGTAATTTTTCCTTTTCATACAGGGTTTTCTGCTCTTTCTGAAGAATATTTTGCAATTTCATCACATTTTGAAATGTCGTCTGCAAACTCTTACAATTTGGGACAGTTGAAAATTTGTTGTTTGGGAAAGGGATAAAACCGAAAAGTTCAAGTGTAAGATGTTTAGTAAAACAATACTTGCTTCAGGTGCTAGTAAACTTGTTTTGCTCGACTTTCTAGATAAAGTTCTGTGTCAGGTAATTAACACACTACAAGGTTGGTTTGCTTAATCCTTTCCCAAACAATTACGACATTATACCACTATGATGCAAACGACTTTAGAAAACATTGAGGGAAAAGGAGAAATTGCTCGTAACGAGCAAGTTTTCCTTTTCCCACTGGGTTTTCTGCTCTTTCTGAAGAATATTTTGCAATTACATCACATTTTGGAATGTCGTCTGCAAACTCTTACAATTTGGGACAGTTGAAAATTTGTTGTTTGGGAAAGGGTTAAAAACCGCAAAGTTTTAGTGTAAGATGTTAAGTAAAACAGTACTTGCTTCAGGTGCTAGTACACTTGTTTTGCTCGACTTTCTAGATGAAGTTCTGTGTCATGTAAATAACACACTACAAGGTTGGTTTGCTTAACCCTTTTCCAGACAATAACGACATTTGACCACTTTGTTGCAGACGACTTTAGAAAACATTGAGGGAAAAGGAGAAATTGCTCGTGACGAGCAATCTTTCCTTTTCCAAAAATGTTTTCTGGCCTATCAGAAGATTGTTTTTCAATTCCATCTCATTTTGAAATGTCGTGTGCAAACTCTTTCAATTTGGGACAGTCGACAATTTGTTGTTTGGGAAAGGGTTAATGCCATGGTGTTGTCAACGATTCCTGCTAATCGAACACGCCCTAGGAGTGGAATAGAGACTACATGAAAGGAGAAAACATCGCGATGTTTTATAGTCCGCGAGTCGTGTGGAAGGTGTTTGGTTGTTGGTTGGTTGGGAGGGGCGGGTGGAAACCCGCAAACCGGGGAAACCCCCATGAAGGTTGGAATTGTGCTAAGAGACACTTTTCACTTCTATTCAGTTATATCTTCTCTCAAAATCCAAGCGTAATAAGAAACAAAGTGGCTAGAATATTTCGAAGGAAATAACTCTCTACTAAAATAGTCAGGTAAATGCCAACGAATTACTTCCCTTTGGGGCCAATGCATAGTCTGGTAAATGTTATTTGTAGAGTACATTGTACCTGATTGTTTGACTTGTTCTGAAATGGCCGTTGGGAGGTACTTGGTATAATCAGAGAAAAGTGTCTCATAAGACAAAACTGACTGGCCCTGTCCATAGGCGTGACACTATAATAAAAAAAAACCTTTACCGTTTCCTTTTCTATTCTTTTATATTCACTTATTTTCTTTATACAATAAAAAGTGTATCGAAGACCCTCTAGGAATACGACTTATCATCAGCGATGTAGAGATCGAACATGTAGTCGTATCTATAACGATGCTTTTAACGTAATTAATAAGGCAATACCTCTGTCATTTCGGACGCAAAATTGCTCACGAAGTTGGCAGAGGAGTCTGAAATATTGTTGAACAATGGCCTGGGTGCCACAGTCAGCCTTCAGACAAATCTCATAGACCATTATTCAATGCTAGAACTTAGCAGTTTCTATTGGTATACGCAATATCCCTTCAATGCATGATTTACTTTAACTTACATCATGTTGTATTGCAAGAAACATTCGCATGATTCCTAAACAGCGTTCGAATGGACAAAACATACATAAATACAACATATAAAGAACGTTTAGAATTATTTTATTATTAGAATGCAAAGGACTTGGTCACATGTTTTTGCAACTCGAGCGATTGGCCTGTTCCAAAGGAAGACACATTTTTTTAAAAAATTGATTGTAGTAAGAAAGATTTAAATTAATGCTGTAATTGAATGATTCAATATAATTGATTTTTAACAAGCAATCACATAATATGTTTATACATAATATATGTATAACAAACGCTGTTTACCTAGAAATGCATACATCCTAACCTGCACACAACAACACCAGAGGTTTTCCGTCTCACCAACAAATTTGCAAGACAAGATTTGATGTTAAACAGTTACATGATAAACAAAAAGTACTTAGCACAGAGAAGATAGTTAGTTCCACCTATGGTTGGCTGATAAGACTGGCATTTTACGTCGTTTTCAACAGTATTTCGATCATATAGAAGAACATTTTATTTCAACTGAAGCATATACAGCTCATGGTTGATAAAGTATATAACAATAAATTCATCTTCGCATACAATTGTAGAAATGGTAAACATACATACGCCCACACACACATACGCCCACCCCCACACACACACACACACACCCCGACACACCCACCCACGCACACCCATACATACGCTCACACATACACACAACAATTCTTAATGTATTTAGGTGGAAAATGTCTTAAAGAAAGTTTCAAATGTTTATTCATATACATCTATGCATATATACTTATATACATATGCATACATGCAAATATACAAACATATATCACCTTAGAACTTTAATTAACTAGTTAGAAAAATACCGTGATGAAAGCTAACTATCATCTAACTTTAGTTGTCTCCGGTTAAAAGCTTTAATACAATATGAAGCAAGTCTGTACTGATCATTTTTCTTGTCTGATTTCAAAAGCTGAATAAATTTAAACATGCAAGGTCGATTGATATAGTACTCAGGTATCAGATGCTTTCTTATTCTCATATAGCTGGGACCAGCGATCCTATCAATGGTCCAAGCATCTTAAAGGCAATCATTTATTATAGCACATTTTAAAGGTATTTCGCGCGTAGGTATATCATATGCACGCATCATAGCATTTCATATACAGTGATGTCTCGTTATTCCGAAAACGTCCGTTCCCAACAAAATTCCCGGATTAACGAATCATCCGGACTTATGAAGCAGAGCCTGTTCTTATACACATTAAAACATTAACGGTCTATGCACGTGTATTACTTTACAAAACGCCAAATTTTCGATCGTCCAAAATTGAAAGAGTTTGCAGACAACATGTGATGAAATTCAAAAATAATCTTCTGATTTTGCAGAAAACATTTTGGGAAAAGGAGAAATTTCTCGTCACGAGCATTTTCTCCTTTACACACAATGTTTTCAAGAGTCGTCTGCAACAAACTGGTCAATTGTCGTTACTGTTTGGTAATTGGTTAAGCAAATTACTGCACAATAATTCCGTTCCCTTACAATTTTGTCCGGAATGCAAGACATCCGGATAATCGGGGTCCGGATAAATGAGGCTTCACTGTACACGCTTCATGTACCTTGCATTTCTAACTAGTATTGCACGATATTCTTTCTGACTTTCTGACTACTGACTGTTTCTCCACATGGCCATATCTCAGCAGAAGTGAGAGGTTATTAAAATAAATGACCATGGAGGACAGTGTTTTGGTTGTTATTGCCGTTGTTGTTGTTGTCGTTGTTTGTTTATCTCTTTCTGTTAAAGCGAAGGCTTTTTGGATAAAAGACCATTGCTGCAAATCGCTTCAGAAGCTTGTTTAAACTTTTGACGTTTCGTTAATCAAACAGCATTCGACATGAGGACTAGTAATGTTTCCATTAAGCTTCATCTTGAACTATAAAGGATTGAAGAAATCGTTTCAAAATCGATATGAGATAAACAAATTCAAAACAAGATGTATGGATAAAAGAACTAACCTATTCATTTCTTAAGTCATTCAAGTTCTATTGGAATAAAGCAATCTTAGAATACTAGTTTACTCATATTTTATTGTATTATTCCTACATGTGTTACAAGGCATATATACAACAAACAGATAGATATGTATTGAAAGAAGACATGAAAAGGCAAACGCATAAATGCAATTGGATTGGAACACAAGTAATTACAACATTAGCGATTGGCACTCACCTATTTTGTAACTTGACATATAATGCTACTTATTTCAGACTTGAAATATGATCGTTAAATAATGCTTTGAATGATGTGAAAGCGGTAAATCCAACTGATTCATATGATTTAAAAAAATGAAAACATTGGGATTCAACTCGATATCCTTCCCTACCATACTACCCATAAAATCCCAACCCTACTCCTTTCTGAAACCTTAGAATATGCTGATGGTTGCAGGAAATCACATTGTGAAAAGGCATTGACCGGTCACGTTGTACCAAACTGCATTTTCCACCATGATAAGTAAGTAAATGTTTTCCAAAAGGAGGCGCATTTGTGAACAACTGGTTTGAGATGCACGTTAAAATCACATGGCCCTTCTCCGTCTGGGTTCAAATCTGTGTTCAAATCATATAAAGGCCATTTGTTCACAAATATGAAGAAGTTTGAATATTGAAATTAGAAATTTCTTTAAAACTGTACAATAGCTGTAATGTTTTATGAAAAGCATCAGGGAATAGCAATTGGCAGCAAAAATAGTTCGTAATATTGTTTTTAGAGCCGTATATAGTGGATTATTATATATTTAGATCCAAAAGCGTTGCAATAGTTTTGAAATTTACCGCCTACTTACTGTGATAAAAGAATGTTTTGAATCTATTATTATACTTTCAATCAATGTGTTTAAGCATATACCATACAACTGTATTGTATCAACGATATTTAATATTGAATTTCAAATTTTCTCATCTGTGACAAAGCACCTTTAATGGGGTAGAATTAGATTTTTGCTAAAGGTATTTTTCATTCAGAATGCCGACGGGTCTAACTGGCTTCACCAGCCGTTATTGTTACTTAACATCTTATATGAACGTTAATTCCATATTTCTTGCTGTTACATTGACAGAAAGCTTTCATGAATATGTTATCTAACTGTACTACGAACTGTTGACCGGTCAACATTTTGAACTATTTGACTGCCTGCATTCTTAAAATAGAGACGTGACGTCACAAGCACGCACTACCGATGTTAGCACCTTGGATCGCCTTGACATCGGGTGTTTCCGCAGAGATCGCTCGGCATTATTCGGTATTTTCCGACAAGTAAAAGTGAAATGGTTGCAATCTTGGTGACAAGTTTTAAACTTGTTCCAGAATTTAAAAGTGTTGAGGAGAAATGTTGTTTTCGTGTTCTCCAAATAAACATTTATATAATGCGTTAGGTAATAAAACATTTATAAGTTGGGCATTTACGGAACAGAAAAAAATTGTGGTCTATGGCCTCGGATCAAGAGTTAAAAAGCCATCCCCTCCACCACTGAACCACTGTTTTGACCGTTCCACAAATGCCCATGAAACAACTGTATATTGGCAGTATGTTGTGTGATCTTCTTCATTTACATGTATATAAAAATAGAGAATATATGATTGGTGTCGTGAATCGGAAATGTTATCGGGCAAGGCTTAGGTATATTATCCGGTGAGCCGAAGGCGAAACGGAAAATCACCCGAAGCCGAGCCCGATAACTTCTTCATCTACATGTATATATATTACATAATATTTACCGTATCGCAATTAACATAACGCACTGTTTGCGTATTGTAGATTGAAAACTAAAGAACAATAATTTGTTATCCTGTCACTAGTGTCCTTTTGGGACCGTAGGTGTCGTATAACATTTGTGAGATCCGGCACTAACCACATAACACATGCACGTGACGAATCATGACGTCATGATAACGCCATGACGTCATGTTTACGCCATTCTCTACTTATTTTTTCCTTCTTTCTCGTGTTTTATTTACATCTTGTTTGTTTGAAAGAATACATAAAGGTAACGGGATGAATAGAATAGATGGTTTGTGTCTTTGAATGGGAAAAGTTATCGGGCTCGGCTTCGGGTTATTATCCGTTTTGGCTCTCTGGATAATATTCTCAAGCCTTGCCTGATAACATTTCCGATTCACGACACCAACCATCTATTCTCTATATATTCGTACTTGTGTGTAGGCACCTGTGTGTATATACGGTTTAGTACATTAGGCCAATCCCTGCAAAATGTACGTTATCTAACGTGTTTGTTTTCACTCCTACGATGTGGCAACGATTCCGTCAAACAACTGGGATGAACTATTAGTTTGTATGTACTTGTCAAATACTGGGGGAATACCCACTGTTCTATAACCCGTTGACTGTTGAATCAACTAGATAGAATCATTGACAAGGTCTTCGCGTCCAAGTACTGTAGCTTCAAACTTGTAGACAAGCCCCCATCCGCATGGCTTCGATTCTCGCTAACGGCAGATTCGAATTTTATGAAATGTAGTATAGAATCCAATCTCCGAAAGGTCGTAACCATATTGACCGGCCGCTTTCGTAGTTAAGGCATGTGTCTTTCTTATCCGGAATAATTCAACCGACTTATGAAATAGAAATGATTCTACCCTGCTTGACCAATCCTAATGGGTCTTTCTTCATCTGTAATAATCCGACTGACTTACGGAATGCAGTTGATTCTACCCGACTTGACGTGTCCTTATGGGTTTTCCTCCATCAATAATAAGCCAAATGACCTACGGAATGCAGTTGATTCTACCAGCTTGACAAGTCCTTATAGGTCTCTCTCTCTATCTTTGATAAGCAAACTGACTAACGGAATGCAGTTGATTCTCCCCGGCTTGACCAATCCTAATAGGCCTTCCTTCATCTGTAATAATCCAACAGACTTACGGAATGCACTTGAATGTACCCAACTTGACCAGTCCTAATGGATCTTCCTTCGTCTTTGATAATCCAACAGACTTACGGAATGCACTTGAATGTACCCAACTTGACCAGTCCTAATAGGCCTTCCTTCATCTGTAATAATCCAACAGACTTACGGAATGCACTTGAATGTACCCAACTTGACCAGTCCTAATGGATCTTCCTTCGTCTTTGATAATCCAACAGACTTACGGAATGCACTTGAATGTACCCAACTTGACCAGTCCTAATAGGCCTTCCTTCATCTGTAATAATCCAACAGACTTACGGAATGCACTTGAATGTACCCAACTTGACCAGTCCTAATGGATCTTCCTTCGTCTTTGATAATCCAACAGACTTACGGAATGCACTTGAATGTACCCAACTTGACCAGTCCTAATAGGCCTTCCTTCATCTGTAATAATCCAACAGACTTACGGAATGCACTTGAATGTACCCAACTTGACCAGTCCTAATGGATTTTCCTTCGTCTTTGATAATCCGACTGACTTACGGAATGAAAATGTTTCTCCCCGGCTTGACCAGCGCTCATTGGTTTTCCCCCATGTAAATTGAAACGGGCATCGCTACTAAGACGAGGTGGAACTACAGTTAACCATACAAAGTTATATACATGTATTTTTCCTAGCTCCTGACGTCTTTCCTATGTGAAAACACATTTGTCAGACGTGAAATTCGTGAATACCCAGCAAGTATTTATAATCAAACTTTGGCCGCAAGAATTCTGGACATGGAGTCCAGAATTCTTGCGACCGAAGCTTGATTATAAACGCTTGCAGAAATGCCGATCAGTAATAAGAGTGTGGGAGGGGGTCATATACAAGGCCACACACGGCGAAATAACAAATTACGATGGCCTTGCAAAACTACTGTGTTCGCTAATTCGACCATGATGGTGGGGGGCTTCAACTGAAAAGCCATACATTCAGGAATGGCTAAAACCATGCGAATGAATAACAAAAACAATATACAAATACTTTCTAGGCCGACGAAACAATCAACAACATGTTATTATTATATACGTACAAAAGCTTCTGAAATCGGCTCGTTTTGTTTTGTATCAATTAAAAGCGTTGGACGAAAGCTTGTTATCACAGATAGCGTTGTTGTTTCGGATCGGTGTCTTTTAACAGTGTTCTAAACTGCATGTTTTCCATATAACAGCTCTCAGTCAGCCTTCTGAATCAGATATGTCTTTGTTTAAACATCTTTTATTGCCTAAAATATATATAGTCATAATATAGACTTTTAGTACAAATTATAATAAGCAAATGGGTTGAGCTACAAGTTCTGAAACTTTAAAAGCTGCATGTTAGAAAAATGAGGAAAGTTTGAAGTTGACAAATAATTTGTTTAAAACAGTACAACATCTTTAATATAGTATGAAACACGATTTTATTAAGCTGTTTAAATACTTTTTAAAGCGGATTGATATATACAAATATATCCAAAAGCCTTGTAACGGTTTTGAGATCCACTACTCATAGACTGTATATACTTAGACAAATATACGCTTCCTGAAATGACGAAACGTTCCATGACTACTTTTAACTGTATATCATACAACACTACATAAACAGATTCGTTTGAGCAACGTTTTATTTTTTATTTCGAATATTTTCTCTTCTGTAAGCAAGCCATTTGAATAACAATTTATCATCCTTTCCCGACAAAACATTAAAAACATCAATTGGTGAGAGAACACTGATTCACGATAGTGAAGTATTTATTTATCCTTAGGCTGCTGGGTAATTTTCTGAAAATAGATTTTTGTGTCATGAATCTCCTTTCCCAAACCTTAAATATCTGGTTAGTTTTAATGAGGAAAGTTATTTAGAGCAGCAAACAGGTGATATCACAGGCCAGCCGCAAATTTACTTGGCGGCTGGCCAGGATCCAGCCTGCTTGCATAGGTATGACGTCGGTTCCACCACTATAAGGGTTAATTTCTGGAGAACACATCACTAAGAGCAATGAGGTTTTGAGTCGAGACTGAGTCCTTTGTATGGGACACTTTCTGCTGACTATTCACTTCAATATATTTCTTAGTTCCTAGTTGGAAACGTCCTCACAGTTATCATAGCTTGAATTGTTTTGGTTCGTGTTTTTCGCAAGAGAGGGGAAAAGGATAGGTCGTTTAAACATACTGATCAATAACATGCGCAAAAAGGGGGAAATCGCCTATGAGGCAATCTATATATGTTTTTCGTTTCTTCATGATTTCGAAGTATGTAAAGAATCTTGACGAGAAAAAAATTGAGAGTAAAAATAAAAATATCTATGAAACAGGACAGCTTATGTAATGTTGCTAGGTATACAATTAAAAGTAGTTATTTGAAGCATAGTTGATTCCGGAAGCGTCAATTGATCTATGTATATACACAGTTTATATGCGGTAGATCTAAAAAAAAACGATGCCATGCTTTTGGATTAAGAAATACATCTTAATTCACTGTATACCCACTTTAAAGAATTAAAAACGATTTGAATTTACTTCCAATGACGACTCTTCAGTGCGTGTCATATAAAACAATACAGCAGGGTACCGTTTTACTAAGCAACTTAATAAAAATACTTGCGTAAGTCATAACTGCACACATGGATAGTATCTTTAATGAAAGTACAATATTGCAATGTAACACGTAATTGGACGCGTCTCGGAGAGACGATTCCAATGATGTGTTACTTTGCAATATTGCTTCGCCCAATATTCAAATAAGATGAATTGTTGTTTTAGACTTACGCAAATCTTAAGCGTAAACTGTTTAGTAAAACGGTACCCAGGTGTATAGTTTATTTTCTGAGAAATGATTTTTTAACTTCAAAATTCCCTTAAATTTGTTAACAAGCTACTTTAAGAATAATGTGTTAATTAAATCATTTTGGTTCATGATTGTTATCTTTAGCCTTCTTAACAATGGTTTGCAACTGTGCAGTATTTCCTTAACCCTTTACCAAACACTAAATTTTCGACTTTCCCAAAATGAAAGTGTTTGCAAACGACATTTCAAAATGTGATGAAATTGAAAAAAAAAAAACTTCTAATATGGCGGAAAACATTGGGGGAAAAGGAGAAATTGCTCGTTTAGAGCAATTTCCTCTTTTCCAACAACGTTTTTCAGAGTCGTCTGCAACAGACTGGTCAAAAGTCGTTATTGTTTGGTAATGGGTTAAAGAGGTGACCTTTAGAGTTGGCTTCGTGACCAATGTCGATGAATGCTATTTCCGACTATTGATAAAGTCAATGTGACATCGGGATATCGCGTATATGCGTTTTACTAAACACCTTATTATGAAAAATCTGCGTGAGACGAAAACAACAATATCTTTTATTTCGATATTGTGACCAGCAATATTTCAAAGCAACATCGAATTGGAAGCGTCTCTCCGCGTAAGATGAAAACAGCAATATCTTTTATTTCGATATATTGATCAGCAATATTGCAAGCGGCGACTCATTGGATGCGTCTCTTCGCGTAAGATGAAAACAGCAATATCTTTTATTTCGATATATTGATCAGCAATATTTCAAAGCGGCGTCTCATTGGATGCGTCTTTTCGCTTAAGATGAAAACGACAATAGCTTTTATTTCGATATTATGACAAGCAATATTTCAAAGCGACATATGATTTGATGTGTCTCTTCCAGGCGCTTCCAATGTCATCTTGCTTTGTAGTATTGTATTTTAACTAAGATTCTAGCCAGATATTTCATTTTCGACCTACGCAAATTTTTCATTAAGTCGTTTTGTGAAACGGTACCGAGGAGCACGATACCAGTTACAAGTTACATATTGAAACTATATACCTGCAAAGAGTTCTGGGTACAAGCAGCCTTGACAACTTTTGATATGCCTTTCAATTTACGTTAGTTGTGTCTATGGTAACGTCTTTATATCAAACTCTCATCCATATTTTGTTAGTACTTGCAGTATTAGGGCTAGGATACCAACGAAATAGCATTAAATATTGGACTTTCAGAATTTTCAATCTGACATTTAAAAGGAGAGGTTGAGTGTTAATGAACCCATGGACTGCAAATAGGTCAAAGGTGCGTTGTAAGAAAAGCATGGCCAAAGATTCGATTAAAATTGTAACAGAACTTTTCGTATGGAGTTTTATCAAAACCCTTCGGATATCATTCCCAATTCGTTTGCACTATCAAAATCATCTCTTCAAGACGATTCTAATGACGACGAACAATACCAGCCTTAGAGAAGAAATACAAAAGTTAAAGAAGGAATCCTACTTTTTCTGTTAACATCATATTGCTAAACACTAAATCGAATATAGTTTCCAAACAATCCAAGCTTGATTCCATTCAAGCAGGAGACAAAAGTCAGCCTCCCTAAGTCCGGGGTTGCAGTTTTACAAAATTCGAGCTCGATCCCAAAATTGGCTACCAACTTGTTCCTATGCTCGCAGATCTGTAGACCCTATCGAATTGTAACTATTTAGGCGAACCGTACACATTTTGATTATACCTTCGAGTAATTGCAAAACAACATTCATTAAAAAAAAGTGTTTATAACAAGGCTTATATAGCCCTACTCAATTGAATGGGGACTTTGTGACAGACTTGGTAACTTTCCGCACATACAGACACCAGGTCCAACTCCACAGAAGATCGAACATCGATTGGAGCGTATTTCGGTTCCTACGCCAAAGAGTCCCCAAATGGACCCTCAGCATGTCAATGTTTGTTTGTGTGTTTAAATCATGTTTTAAATGTTGTCAAAATCCAAACCTTACCCAATCGGGATTTGTTCGCCAGAAAGGTTTGTGCGAGTTTGTGTAGTGTACTTTTAAAATTAGGTCACTTGGTATGTGTATATATAAGTACGAATATTAGCACTAGTAAACTATACCAGAGGCAAATGTAGTTTCATGGGGCCCGTTTTACTAAACAACTTACGGACAATGTTTGCGTAAGTCATAATTGATTAACATGGATAATATCTTCAATGAAAGTACAATATTGCAATGTGACACGTCATTGGAAGCGTCTCGGAGAGACGATTCCAATGATGTGTTACTTTGCAATATTGATTTGCCAAATTGAAATAAAAGAACTTGTTGTTTTAGACTTACGCAAATCTTAAGCGTAAACTGTTTAGTAAAACGGGACCATGGACCGTAGCGTTGTTATTTAACCCTAACAGTGCTGGAACCGACTTCATTCATATACAATCAGGTTAGTTTATATAGATCCAGACCAGCCACCAAGTAAAATGTGCGGCTGACCTGTGATCTAACCTGTTTGCTGCTCTGATCATCTTTCCTCAACAAAACTGATCAGATTGTTAGGTCTTACGAAAGCACACGACACAAACATCTATTTTGAGAACATAACCAAGCATTCTAAGCTTTAGATACTTGTTCAAGTCCTTTCTTCGTTATGTCTAGCAATACCGATGAAAAAAGATAGAGTACTCTAAGTGAACAATTCATCCTTTTGTTTCAATTATTTTCACCAAACGGCTTCACGTTTTCTTTTTCATTAACTACAGCTTGCCGACTAATGTTCGTTTTCATTTGGACGTGTCCAGGGGGCCTCCGTGGCCTAGTGGTTAGAGTAGAGAACTTGAAATCACATGGCCCCACTCTGCGTGTTTTTAAATCCTGAGAGGAATATGGATTTTCGTGAGAGGCAGTCTCCTGACTGACTACGGAATGCCGATGGTTCCACCCGCCTTGACCAGCCCTTATGGGCAGTTGAGTATGGGGTCTTCCTCCATCATTAAGAGTCGGGCATCGCTACATAACTGAAATAATGTCGATGTGATGTAAAACCCAAGAAAAAAAAGAAAGGACGGGTCCATAATTCTCACTTGTGGAGGAAGGGGGAAATTGTTTTGTGACATTTCCTTTTGTTATATTACCTCGCTAACCAATCAATAAACCAACATCAGTCACTTAGCAGTTGCACAAAGGAAATGTTTATCCAAGATGTCAAAGCGGTTTGGTGGTACCTGTATAGTTATTTTCTTCATATTTTAAACACTAACTCTCTCGTTCCAAACTAACTCCTATGTTGTTGTACTCATTAAAACCGTCTCGTTGTGACGGTTCTATTGAGTACCAACAACATAGGTTTTCGATAATTAACAAGATAGTAAGTTTTAATTTTCTAAGAATTACTTGAGCACACCGTTTGACGAGACAAAGGATATTAACGGTTGCTCCTATATTCTTGGGATTGGCTGTGTTTTCGTGTATATATAACGGTGTACGGCCACATACTTTCAGCATTGTAATGTTTGGAGGCACTGTTGTCGACTTCTCATTTACATATAACGAATAATTACTTTCTATTGAAGAATAAGCCTTATATGTAGGTTTAATCTTACAGTATTTTTTTAATTAAAGACTAGCAGACAGCATGCGCTAAAACATTTACAGCGGCTTGTGTAAATAAAAAGGAAATATTTTTGTGAAGTTTGAAACGTTTTGAAATTGGATCAAGACATTTTTTTCGAAATAGATTTCTATCGAAAATAGGAATAAACTAAGGCTTTCGTATCGATACGTTTCAAGTAGTTTGGTTATCAGAATCAATGAACTGCAGAGTTGAAACATATTTGACTATCATCAAACCACAAAGCGAGGAAGATGTTTTAATGCGAACCTAAATGCGAAAAACATCTAGCGGCGTGGACGAGTTTATCGCACTGCAGAGCGAAGTGTATTAGAAAGAAGGGACACTGCAAAACAGAGGGCATACACACGGGAATTTTCTACAAAGAGGTTAGCACAGAGAGGCAAGCTAGACAGATAAACCTAGAAATCATAGAGCGGAAATCTCACTGCAAACTTGATAGCGTAGACAAAGTTAACATTTCTTTAAACTACAGGGTATTACATGCAAAACAGTTAACAGAAAGAATGGAGCCAAAGAATCAATTCCGAAAATGCTGCTCCGACGTCTCGGAAAAGTTCTCCAAGAGTCTCAGGGACGCCATGGTGCTGGCGGAACAATCCATCACCTCGCTGGATGGCGCCAAAGAGGCAGTCAATGATGCGCGCGAAGCTTTTAAATCTTCGTTCGCTAGGCGCTCTAGATCCCTCTCGATGGCGATCGCCGGAAGACGCAGATCAAGGCAATCTCGATCCGAGCACTTGTCAAGCCTCTACAACGACAGCAAGTCCTCGTACACCAGACAACGCATCAAATCGTTCTCCTTCTCGAAGCCGGTAGGGTCGCAGGAAGTGGGACGCAAGAGGCAGACAAGCCTGCCGGGACCGAACAGCTCATTCCGGGCAGGACTGCGTCGCTTGAAGGATATACGAGAGAACTGCAATCCGCTGCCAGCCAACCAAAGCATGCTGTCTCCTGATGATCGAGATGTGTTTGTGCAAGAGGAAACTTCCATGACGGCCAGTAGTTGTGAGCCTATAGAAACGCCTTCACGAACGTCGGATGCTACTACAGGAGGTAGTAGTGATCACGTGATCAAACCGTCCACAGGAAACGTTGACACACACGCATCTACGACAAGGAAACCTTCTGTAACCGAAAGTAAGAACATTCCGGTAGAAACAAATGCGTCAAGAACTGACATATGTATCGTAAATAGCATAGGTCATGCGTCGAATCTATCGATAGGCCCGGGAAAACAGCCATCTGAATCAACGGTCAGTAGCAATAAATATCAAAATACTGAAGAAAAAACTGTATCGCCGACCGAAAGACAACCCATAGAGTCGACGTTGAAGTCCTGGATGCGATTGAGTGATGAAACAATGCGAGACTACCTTAAGGACTTACAGAAGCGGTCTCCAAATGCCTACGTACTCGACCTTCTTAAGCACCGCATGAAAGAAGACAATATAAGTGAAAAAACGGTTCCTAATGACATTTCAAATACAGATTCCAGCGTATCTAGCGCCAGTCGCAGTCAGGTGGCAAAACGAGGGGAAATCCTCGAACGTCATAACCATTGCGGAATTCCAAACAGAAACGTCATTGTCATTGCGCCAGAGGTTGTTGGGAGTCCACATCCGAAGCGACGGTTCTTCACCAAGTCGGATATCGGCAAGAAGGACATGTTAAACGTTCGCAAGCGCACGTCCGGCAACGTGTTTAACAAAGGAAACGTTATCGGCACCATAGAGCTCACCGTTCGCTTCTTCCCGGTGAGCGAGCAGCTGGTACTGAGCATTCGGCGCGTACAGTTCGTCGAGGATTACAAGACGGACCGGGAGTTTGTGTACGTCACGACGGTCGTCGACCCGGCAAAGGGGAACCAGTCCCCGTTCACGTCCAAGAGCATGCGACTGAAGAGGCGCTCCAAGAGCCTTGACATTGACGAGGATATCTCGCTGCAGAACTTCGGCGTGGTGGATTGCCAGGATGGAACCGCGCGATTCACGGTCTTCTGCTACAAGAAGTGGATCAGGCGAACGCATATCTGTCTTGCCGAGGCGAAGATCAACCTGAGTGAATGCTTCTCCTCCGGCCCTGGGACAATAACTGCTAAATTGATTCGCCCTTAACTTTCGTTTAATAATCATAATCTGTCCATATGCTCATTTAATTGAATGTTATCAATTCTATCTTTTATGCTTGATAGCTTAATGAAATTGTGTAAATAAACTTAAGAAAATATAAACAATCGTTTCGTTGTTTCGACCAATGCTTTTAGCCCTACCTACCTTGTAATCGACGAAGGCGTATTGGTCGAGGAATTTCGAACCGAAAAGCCCTTGTTCGATCCCCGACCCGTCACCGACCGTTCATCTCAGTTTTGATTGCTATGAGATACAATATCTTAACCTATATCACAATTTAATGCTGTTAAATATACTTGCAGTACCGGAAACATGTTGCTGAAAAGAGCGCAAATTCTTGAAATAAGATACATGTATAAAGACGGTTTCGGTTCAAGCCGGTTTTAAAAAAAAGAGTTGTTAAATTGTCACAAATCTGTTGATGCAGCAGTAGCTTTCGGGTAATTGAATGATATTCTAGCAATCCCTTTTGGCACAGTGTTTGAATACCTGACTTGGCATTGTGCGGGCCGCTCTTGTGATTTTAAAACCCAGGTGACATTTTTTGAATTTTCACAAAGTTGGTTTCGATGCGACTTATATAAAGCCTATACTTCTACGGGGCTTATCAGTCTAAATGGGAAGATATGTAAGGGGTAAAGGTCCCATTTCTTCGATTAGCCAGGTATTGCTATATAGCACAAAGTAACTGAAACGATGTAAAATCCTTACGAAACAAAGAGTAAAAGATAAATCGGAACAAAGGCTGGTTAGAATATACTGTTAGAGAAATACTATTCTATCTGTTTGTAAAGTAAACGTTCCTGTGAACGTTTAACGCTTAGAATGCTGGATAATTTTATGACGTCTGCTTTCAGAAACCTTAATATTTTCAGATACATTAACGTATGCTTAATCTTGATAATGAAATATACTCGGAGTAGCAAACAGGTTAGATCACTGGCCAGCCGCCAATTTACTTGGCGGCTGGCCTGGATCTTACCTGTTTGCATAAGCACGAAGTCGGTTCCAGCACTATAAGGGTTACAAAGGATGTCAGGTCGAGAACGAAACCAACGATTCTTTTGTTTGAAAGTAAATGGCGATTTGTTTCGTTTATTTCAAAATGTTACGTCAAGAGAATGTAACGTGATAAAGTTAGAAGAACAAATGGTGTAGAACAAAGGACTTTTAACTAAAACGTTGCGTGAACAACAAGATGTTTACGTCGACATCGTGTTGATATCGAGTTTATTAAGCAAATTATCAGCATTTGATATATGACGTCGTTTTCTATATTTAAAAGTCAGTCTAAGGAAATAACAGTCATGCAGCTGTATGCATTTAGAGTTAATCATGATTTTACGTTTTCAAGATATCCGTTACTATACAACGGCGTTCCCTTAATACACACCATACGCATGCCATCATTTTCGATCTTAAAGGCACTTACAAAGAGAGGAGAACACATAAATTACTGAAAAAATATATAGAGTTCTTTTATTATGTTCATAGAAGTCATGAGAATTAGTTTAGGAATGGGTTGAGACCATATTTAATAGACTCATTTAAAATAAGTTATGTTGTGCTTGAAATATAGTTGTCTCAAATTCAATCATATTTATCAACAATCTGTTTGTTTACATATTTAAAATAACGAATTCTGATTGGTCGGTTAAAAAATGTATGTATCAACTGTCAAGGTCACTGGTGAAGAATCAGGAAATCTGAATTATAAAACTTGCTTATCTGGGTTATTTCTGGTTTACTTTCACATTTAAGTTGTCCTGATGGTGTTTTCTGGTGATATCTTTTTGAATCTGTCCACAAGTTTACCAAATAATATAGTTTGATATACCATTAATCTCCTGTAATGGGCCTTTAAAAGGTCAGTCGAATAAAAAGAAAAACGGGTGCATAGTTCTATATTGTATGTTTTCCTTTTTTTAAATGTTTCTTTTTCAACGTATCGGTAACTATAAAACGGCGTCCAAAAATTACGCACCATATACATGTGACTTCATGTTCGACTGTTAAAAGTCAGTCGAATGGAACAAAATTTAGATATATTGTAGTTGTATAAACCCTGTGATGAACAATGTCTTTTTCAACATACCAATAGCTATACTACGATGTCAATTGTATACATACGAGGGGACAGAGGTGATGTGTATGCGGTTTTTTTTTCGGTATAAAGAGTTAGTTGAACAATCAGATGGTTTATTGTACAGCATACAACTTCCTTTCAATTTCAGACAAATCACTCTAGGTTCAATACCTCTTTGCTACCAATTGTAGGCGAGCGCCGCTACAAAAATTGTTAGGGATTTCACGTATGGTTCCGATTAGCTTGTAAAAAGAAAGCGTTCACTTTTAACTTTCTAACCAATCAAATATTTTTACCGTACTTCAATCATGTATTCAAACGTGTGGCTTATACCCTTTCGCTTATTTGTCTCTTCCTTTCATAATACTAAACAATTAATGCATCTCTGCCTTCCTTTATGTCTTTGTCTTTGTCTCCTTCTATTATGAACTTTCCCACTCCTTACTTTACTTCAATCTTTTGGATTTATGCCTAATGCTCCTTTATTGTATAATCTGTATACTTGGGACAATTAAACGATATGTTCTGTTCTGTTCTGTCCTTTATTTTCTGTTATGATAACATGAAAGACAACAAACCATCTGATTGGTCAACTAACTTGTTATAACGACTTAATCAATTCGTTATTTGACTTACTAACTCGAAATAACGAGATAAGTATCTGGTTATTTCGACTTACTAACTCGAACTAACGATTTGATTATCTGGTTATTTCGACTTACTAACTCGAAGTAACGATTTAATTATCTCGCCAATTCCACTAACTAACTCGAAATAACGACTTAATTATCTCGTTAATTCCACTTACTAACTCGAAATAACGACTTAATTAACTCGTTATTTCGACATACTAACTCGAAATAACAACTTAATTATCTCGTAATTTCGACTTATCAACTCGGAATAACGAGAAAAAGCGCGCATACATGTCCCCTCTGTGACATCATATATACAGAATAGTTCTACCCTTTTTAAACGTCGAACTGGCACTCGAGTGGTAAGGGATAGTCCGATTAATCAGGGTGCATTTGAACAAAGCCATTACTACCATTGTCTTGTGCAGGTCTTGCGCGGTTAAGTTGACGGGCTTCCCGTGTTTGAGCCCCACTGACATCACTGGTAACGTGGGGGTGACCTTTGGTAAGTCACTTCAGAGCCCTAGCCCAGTACTGGTGGATACATGAAATACATTACAAAACTAAACAAATGTCGCTACGGCGTTAAACACCATACAAACAAACAAATCACGCCTTGAGGCCTTAACCCTTTACGGTATATAGCGCCGTTCGCCGCCTTATCGATTACCGTATAAAACCCTTTTCGCCGTTATACCTATTACCGTATAAAACCTATTTTGACCTTCTATCGATTACCGCATAGAACGCTTTTTGACAGCTGAAAAATTGATTCAATTTTAGCTCTTAATAACACATCTTTGCACACACGTCATTTTCTCCAAAGTTTATTTTCCTCTTAAATAAATATGTCTTCTTTCATTTCCGATGATAAAATTATAAGGTCAAAGTTTAAACTTTTGCTCTAGAGAGAATCTTTTGATAATGGTCTCACGACACGCTTATGGAAATAACGCTATCAAATTGAGATGAAGGGAATCCAAATTACCAATCCAATTAATGAGAAGTCTTCCGGTCATAAAAGATCAAAACACTGCCGATTTGTAAAGACTCGATAAGGATTTCATGCAATTCTTTAGTAACTTAACACATTTCTAAAAATACTATCCAATTAAAACGAGAGCATACGGCACGCGACCTGTAAAGGATGTTTATGACACGGAGCTATTGTTCAAAGTTTAAAGGCGATTGAAAACCGAACCGTCAAATAATTGACGTCATAAAGACGGCCTTTTTAAAATATTTAGCCAATTTGGTGTTTCCGATCGCAAGTCAGACATCAATGTAGATTCAGAGCAGTAATTTGATCGTTTTTTTAAACCTGAAGATGATGAAATGTTGATAAATATTACCAATTCACGGACAAGCAAATTAGATCATTCCTCCGACTTTGACTACAACTACGAGCTTTTGGTAAATTCATCACCCATGGACACGTATTTTACGGAAATATTAGCATGTTTCGTTGCCAAAATGAGTTGATTTTTACTGTTTTACATTTATTAGAAGGACCAGGTTTAACTTCTTTACAAAGCAATATTGCGTTGAAAAACATTCTTTTCTTCATTTTGGAAACGGTTTGAATGGGAATTGAAGTAAAACGATTCAGCTTTGTTGAGAAATATGCAAAGACAAAGTATGTATCTCGAGTCATGAATGGTATTTTTCGGCAACAAAATTCCCTGCAATTGATGACAAAACAGAAAAACAAATTAGGGATCTCTCAGGGACAACACATAAGTCATATTATTACTATTGATTTTGTATAATTCACGCCGTAATATACATTTTCATTGTTTGTTTAATTTTCTACAACTTAATCTTGATATGAATGTATCACTAAATGAAGAAAAAAACATCAACTTAAAGGAAATTTTGTTCTCGTCGTCTTTTATTCTTTGAGAAAATCTATTAGATGAATGTAAAATGCATTAATTTAGGTTTGATTAACAGTACCCCAATCAATAACAATTATCGGAGATAATCCTGTGCAAATAGGTACCCAGGGTGACTAATTATGTATGCGTTAATGGTTTTCGATAATCGGATGGTTTATACCTATAGTGTCACTGATAAGCCTTATCTCTATACCTTAAAGGGTTAAGCATAAATCAGCTTCAGTCTTTCTCTTTCTCACTTAGTTTGACTTTTTTTTTCTATTCTAATGTTATTTTTATTTTTACCCTTATTGTATGTTATGTACTTAGGTCAAAATAAAGATTTTTTTTCTGTTCTGTTCATTTCTGTTCTGTTAAGAACATAAATACCGTACGTTGGCACCGCTCAATTTGTTAGGAGATTTAAAACAAACAAAAAATCCAAAAATATGGTACAGCCAAACTTGTGTTCAGAGGCCAGTCTATGGAACTGAGAAAATTGGCTGTTTAAGACAGGTTGGCTGCTTAACATAAATTGATGTACAATATAAGTCCAACAATGGGACTTTCTGAAGTGGTTGTTAAAGGCAGGTTGGCTGCTCAAAAGGATGGTTGCTTAACACAAGTTGGACTGTACGTGTTTTTGTCGTCTTTAATCTCCTGCGGAGGTCGTCAAAACATGGTCAGTTTGTACACATGACATTGTACAATTGTACATCTAACCCTGGGTATCAATTTGCTAAACATCTTAACCCTTTTAGTGCTGGAACCGACTTCATGGTTATGCAAACAGGTTCGATCCAGTCCAGCCGCCAAATAACTTAGCGGCTGGCCTGGGATCTACCCTGTTTGCTACGCTTAGTATCTTTCCTCATCAAAACTATGCAGAAATTTAAGGTTTAGATCAGCAGATGGCACAAACAATATTTTCAGAATGTTACCCGGTATTGAAAGGGTTAGAGCAAACATTTGCGTAAGTCAACACTGATAGACGTGGATGCTATCTTTAACAAAAAAAATATACATGTTATTTGAAGCGTCTAGGATAGACGATTTCAATGATGTGTTACTTTGTTATATTCCTTGTCATAATATTGATAAAAGAGGTGTTGACCATACGCACATTTTCTCTGCGCTACCAAAGCCTCAACCACTGGAACAACGATCTTACTCCAGACAAAACCTGCTGCCATGTAAGACGTGAGCTTTTCTGTTCCACGCAAACACGAATTATATTGTGTTTTTATTCTGTTTTAATGAGTTGTTTAAATATTCATTTATTTATAAATGTGGACTATGTACCCTAAGATTCCGCTTCGAGT
Organism: Cerastoderma edule; assembly: GCA_947846245.1. Lineage (NCBI taxonomy): Eukaryota > Metazoa > Mollusca > Bivalvia > Cardiida > Cardiidae > Cerastoderma > Cerastoderma edule. Next base: position 11,417,227 of record OX401422.1, read on the forward strand.
GTAAATAGCTGACAGTTAGGAGACACTTTTATTTCAAGCAATAAAATAACTTATGTTTAAGGAGTTTATTGAATAGGGTCTCACAGCATTCATAAAATAATTTCCATGACTTTTATGAACATGTTAAAGAACTCCATATAGTTGTTTAAGTAACTTATGTTTACTCATATCCTTTCATGTGCATATAATTACATTATTTTCCAGTAGATATCTCGTTAAATTGTTGCAATGCCGCAAACACAGTAGTATGTCGTGTTGATACAAACGAACGAGAAAATTCGGAGAGAAATAAACTAAATATAGAAAACCATCTCCCCCAGAGTGATGGCTACCTCCTACCTCGTTGTCAATAAGGAAAACGTTTGTGATTTGTTTTTGTATAGTGTCGTATTTCAAGACATATCCTCCGCGAACGGTTTTTATGTTGTTGTTTTTTTTACAAACGGAAGCTGTGCTTGATTTGTGATTCTAGCACTGCCTGTTAAAATGTATCCATTGGTTTTCAATCGAATACAAGTTTGGTTATGATATAACTGACGTGATTGAGGCTCTACTTTTTATACTTCAATCTACATCATCAGTAAACTGAGGTATCCATCCCCTCGAAACTAAATGGAGGTCCTACATCAGAAATACACTAAATATAGACAAATATCTCCAACAGGGTTTGGGCTAACGCCCCTATTGTCAATAAAGACAATAAAGAAAACGTTTGTGATTTGGCCCTGAATTATTGTGAATGTTCGTATTTCACGGCATCTCCGCGACAACATTTTGGGGTTTTCTTTGCGACCGAAAGTTTGGCCTGACTCGCACATGTTTGATTTGTGATTCTATCACTTCCTGTTGAAATATCCCCGTTGATCTTAAACCGAATACAAAATGGGTATAACTGTAAATTGAAGTGATTGTAGTTCAATTTTAATTTTTTGTACTTTAATTAGCACGTTATAGAAATCCAATACTGTTGCATGTATGCCTGTTCTATACGAGGGCGAAATACCCGTATGGGCTTCGATATATAAAAAAGGACAAGAATGAAGAATCGTTTGTCAAATTCATCAGCTATTTTTTACAATTTTAAGCACGTTACAGAAATCCAATACTGCTGTCTGCAAGCCTGTTCTAGACAAGGGCAAAGTATCTGTATGGGCTTCCATATATAAAGAAGGACAAGAATGAAGGTTCGTTTGTTAAATTCATTAGCTATTGTTTGACAAAAGTATGTTACAGAAATCCAATACTGCTGTCTGCAAGCCTGTTCTAGACAAGGGCAAAGTATCTGTATGGGCTTCCATATATAAAGAAGGACAAGAATGAAGGTTCGTTTGTTAAATTCATTAGCTATTGTTTGACAAAAGTATGTTACAGAAATCCAATACTGCTGTCTGCAAGCCTGTTCTAGACAAGGGCAAAGTATCTGTATGGGCTTCCATATATAAAGAAGGACAAGAATGAAGGTTCGTTTGTTAAATTCATTAGCTATTTTTTGACAAAAGTATGTTACAGAAATCCAATACTGCTGTCTGCAAGCCTGTTCTAGACAAGGGCAAAGTACACGTATGGGCTTCCATATAAAAAGAAGGACAAGAATGAAGGTTCGTTTGTCAAATTCATTAGCTATTTTTTGACAAAAGTATGTTACAGAAATCCAATACTGCTGTCTGCAAGCCTGTTCTAGACAAGGGCAAAGTACCCGTATGGGCTTCCGTATGCAACTTGTGTTGCATTCACGTGTACAAGTGTTGGCAGGCTGTTGCAGTCTTGCCGTATCAGCTGGAAAGAGAAAGAGGGATTGCTGTGTTTAATCCATTACCACACAATAACGACATTTGACCAGTTTGTTGCAGATGACTCTGGAAAACATGGTGGGAAAAGAAAAATTGCTCTAAACGAGCAATTCCCCCTTTCCCACAATGTTTTCTGCCCCATCGGAAGATTATTTTTTAATTTCATCCCTTTTCGAAATTGTGTCTGAAAACTCTGTCAATTTGGAACAGTCGAAAATTTGGCGTTTGTTAAGGGCTAATCGGGGCTTAACTAACGCCTTTTAGCATACTTCCAATCCTGGGTATCTTTTAACTCAACATTTCATGCGATAGGTTTGTGTAAGTCCAAAACAACACCATTTCTTGTTTCAAAATTTGGGCTAAGCAATTTTGCATAGTAACAAATCGTCTCTCCGAGACACCTCCAATGACATGCCACATGTCAATACCGTGTTTATATCCATGTTCATCAGTTTCGACTAGCGGAAATATTTTCCAAAAGTCGTTAAGTAAAATGTACTTCCTATTCGATGCCCTGGGAAATGTTGTACTGACCATGGGCACCAGGAAAATAGGGTTTTTTCCCCAAAACTTTCCAGTGTATTTTCAAGACGCATCTAAGGAAAGTCGTCTTACATGTACAGTGAACCCTCGTTTATCCGAACATGTCCGTTCTCAACAAATTGTCCGGTTTACCGAATAATCCGGACTAATGAAGCAGACCACGTTCTTATTCACATTAAGACATAAACGGTCTGTATGAGCGGTATAAACTTATAACCCTTTCGCAAACGCCAAATTGTCGATCGTCCCAAATTGAAAGAGTTTGCTGAAGACATATCAAAACGTGATGAACTTCAAAGATAATCTTCTGATATGGCAGAAAACATTGTGGGAAAAGGAGAAATTGCTCGTCACGAGCAATTTCTCCTTTACCCACAATGTTTTCAAAAGTCGTCTGCAACAAACTGGTCCAATAATTCCGTTCCCTTACAATTTCGTTCGGATTGCGAGACATCCGGATAATCGGGGTCTGGATAAACGAGGGTTCACTGTAGATCCAAAACTGTGAGCTAGTTACCCAATCCCATCCAAAATGTGTGTGTCTTAAGGTAGAATACCCATAATCCGCAATTTTGAATATCATTCTTTTGTCGGATAACTTCGGTATAAAGCTAATAGTTCTGACCCAGACCGATGTATAACGAAAATGTCCAAAGTTGTCCGTCGATTATTCAACATGGCAAATTATGGATATTATATCATTTTCGCCAAGTTTCTAGAAATATTTAACAAAACGGTATTAAGCATGAGTTGCATTGATTTTTTGACATTGACCAAAACAACCATTTGGACCTTGAACTGGTGTTTTTACTTCAAATGCCATTCCCTACACACACCTTATGTTGACGCCATTACCACGGTTGTTTTCTAGTGTCTGATTTGACCTAGCACAGTCGAAAACCACAACCTTTTAAATACAAGAACATTTGTCACTTTTATTTTCTTTTGTATCAAATTTCGGGGTTAACGCCAAACGTGCGATATTTGTCTTTCTAAGACCACATTTGTCCTTAGGTTCAACTTAAACTGAACTTCAATGTTTATAGGCAAACGTTCATTACTAAGGACAGTGCACGGTTTTCTTCCCTTCCGTTACTAGCCAGGATCCTTCCAGGTAGATTCGTAACATACCGGTCTCTATATTCCATGGACGAGAGACCGGTTCCCCGTCTATGCAATGAAGTAATGATTACACGACCAGTTAGTAAGATATTCGTTCAGTGTGGTTCCCGGTCTACCTGAAATCCAACTTCCGGTGCTGGGAGACAGCCGACGAACACTCCTTCGGTACCAGCTTCCACGCCTCCGCCCTGAAACGAGGCTACGGCTGAGTAGTGGGGAAATGTTTCACATCGGGACATCACCTGTAAATATGGAAGTAACATGTGAACTACTGTATATTAAGTATTGTCAAATAGTGTGGGAGGTCCAGAGGTAGGGCTATCTTGTTTTATGAGACCATACGATGAAACCATTAGCCACAAGTTGGGATCTAGCCTAAGACGGTCATAAACTGGTTACCTGCAGCCTATAGACTTTGAGCGATTTGATTGGTCAAAGTGCAAAGGGTCAAACTTTAGTAAATACAACGATACCAACAAGCATGGTTGTACAGGGTTGTTTCCCAATGAGTCGTTGAATAGCGAAAATCAAAGCAGATATCCTTTCGTCAGAATTTGTTTTATACACCGATTTATATCAATAGTTTTGACAAAATTGCCATTCCGAAACACTTTGACAAACAACTACGCAAAGAAAACTTCATCTAATGGCATTTTTGAACCGGCAATCGTTCATCTCTAGGAACAGTGTGCTGTTTTGATTCCTTCCGTTACCAGTTAGGATGCTGCCTAGTGGGTCTTAGCATACCGGTCTCTTTATTCAATAGATGAGAGACCAGTTCCCAGTATAAAACGGTCATGTTTTTTTAAAAGTGTTAGATATATACGCACATTGACTCCCTGCTGGGTCAGGCTTCTGTCAAGGTTACCGCAGCAATGGAGCGGAAGTGCCTCGCTACTTCCGCCGGTGCTTCCGGAACACTGTCGCGCATGTGCCTGCAAGACCGGGTGTGCATCAACCACTGCACTCACAGTGCACAGCTTACTGCACCTTGTGTATACTGAAAGATGATGCAGGAGGGTAAATTATCAAATCGTTATTTCATTTTTTTCATACAATATGCTCTTCATTTTGTTAACCCATTACCAATCACATACGACACTTGACCAGTTTGATGCAGACTCTGAAAAACATTGTTGGAAAGGAAATATTACTCGTCACGAGCAATTCTTACTTTTCCCACAATGTTTTCTGTCCTATCAGAAGGTTATTTTTCGAATTTCATCATTTTTTAAATGTCGTTTGTATCTCCTTGATTTTGGCACAGCCATCAACAACCCGTTCAAGTAACTGGAAGAACCGATGATAAACTGGGAGTAAAATGGAACAGCACAATCAAAGCACTGTGTGGAAAAAGCCGTCGTTTCCAGATAAACCTTTTTATTTTCAATGAATTTCATTTCTTTATTTAAAAAGCAAGGAAGAATCGATTATCTCCCGTGTCTTTCCGTGTGTTAACCCATTACCAAACGCTAAATTTTCGACCTTTATAAATTAAAAGAGTTTGAAGTCGACATTTCAAAATGTGATGAAATTAGAAAATAATCTTCTGATCGGGCAGAAAACGTTGTGGGAAAAGGAGAAATTACTCGTTAGAAACAGTTTCTCCTTTTCCCACAATGTTTTAAAGAGTCATCTGAAACAAGCTGGTCAAATGTCGTTTTTTTTTGGTAATGGGTTAAAGAAAATTAACAGCTTAAAATAATTGACAAAATTGTGCCACCGATACATAATATGTTATATGCATACCTTCAGCTTCAGTGGTTATTGTGGTGGTTGTTGTTGTTGTTGTTGTTGTCGGTGCGTCCGTCACGTGGGAGCTTGTTTCCGGTCTTTTCGTCGTGGTCGTAGCTTGGTGGTTGGGATCGACGTGGGGACCTTAACAGAAAACAATACCCTACATGTAAGTCTAAATTACCTGCCCCTTATAGTATGACGGGAACCATACTATCTTAAGCGTTACCTAATCGCTTCAAATGCTCCTCAGAGAACGGTGGTCTATAGAATAACCCATTACCCAAAAATAACGCCATTTGACCAGTTTGTTGCAACCGAATCTGGAAAAAATTGTGGGGAAAGGAGAAATTGCTCTTAACGAGCAATTTCTCATTTTCTCACATTGTTTTCTGCCCTGTTAGAAGATGAATTTTCAATTTCATCATTTCTGAAGTTCAGAATTCTAAAGGTAGATGCTGAAACCATTAATATTTCTTAATTGCTAATAGGTAACATTCAAGTTTCACGCCTTCCTTAAATATTTCAAAATGTCTTTAATTGAGTTTTTGGAGAGCATTACACCACTGTTGATGATGGTTTTGATTATTAATGAATTCTTTTTTATGGCATACGTCCTATTTCCTGCGTTTGTCGATTGGTAAAGCTATTTTCATAGTAGCCCTATATCATTGAAAATGTGTGGTATTACATCGGTTCAGTTTAATTTGATTGGGAGTTTGGTGTTTTCATCAGAACGTTATTGAGGTATATTTTGTTATATGTTAGATAGTTAAGTTTAAAGGCACATAAAAGGAGATTAATGCTATATCAAACTATTTTATTTGGCAAACTTTTGATAAGATTGAGTTAGTTATCACCAAATAAAAACCCACCAGCAAAACTTCAACGTGAAAGTCTACCAGAAATAACCTAGATTAGCAAGTTTAATAAAGCAGATTGCCTCATTCTTCACCTCTTACCTTGACAGTTGACACAAAAACTTTTTAATCGACCAATCAGAATTCTTTATTTTATGTAAACAAACATGTTGTTGATAAAAATGATTGAATTGGAGACAACTATATTTCAAGCACAGAATAACTTATTTTATAGGAATCTGTTTAACAGGGTCTAAATGCATTTGTAAATTAATTCTTGACTTTTATAAACATAATTAAAGAACTCGTTATATTTTTTCAGTAATTCATTTGTACTTATCTCCTTTGATGTGCCTTTAACCTTAGAATGCTGAGTAAATTCCTGAAAATATATTTTTGTGTCGTCTACTTCCCAAAAGTTTACATATCTACTTAATTCTGATGAGAAAAGATACCCAGATTAGCAAACAGGTAAGATCACATGGCAGCCTGCCAATTTACTTGGCGGCTGGCATGGATCTAACCTGTTTGCTTAAGCATGGAGTCGGTTGAAGCACTATAAGGGGTAAGTACACAAATAAATATGATATCTCCATATGATGAAGGCAATATGGCGCACAGTATCTTTAGAAACACAATATTTATTGGTTAGTTAAACCGAGCAAATAAGTAACCTATTTCTCCACCATATGATAACATATACAGGTTATATGATAAATATTTCCGTAATTAAAGTTAAGTTAGAAAAGATACCCTGGTAAGCAAATAGGTTCAATACAAAGCAGCCACCAATTTACTTGGCGGCTGGCATGGATCTAACCTGTTTGCTTAAGCATGGAGTCGGTTGAAGCACTATAAGGGGTAAGTACACAAATAAATATGATATCTCCATATGATGAAGTTAATATGATGCACAGTATCTTTATAAACACAATATTTATTGGTTAGTTAAACCGAGCAAATAAGAAACCTATTTCTCCACCATATGATAACATGGCAGAAGGTAACATTATTAACATTTCCGTCTGTAAGTTTCATCAAATACTTAAATAAGTTATCTCCCTTATACCATTAGTGGAAGACTTCTTGCAGTATCTCATGGAACATCATTATCGTTTAACCCATTACCAAGCAATAAAGAAAATCCACCACTTTGTAACAGACGACTCTAAAAAACATTGTGGGAAAGGAAGAAATTGCTCGCGACGAGCAATTTCTCCCTTTCCCACAATGTTTTCAACCATATCAGAGAATTATTCTCAAATTTCATCACATATTGAAATGTCGTCTGCAAATCCTTCCAATTCGGGACAGTCGAAAATTTGGCGTTTGGGGAAGGGTTAATCAATGTATACAAATAAATTGAACTAGTCTTGAAAAGATAAAGGGAACCTACTCACCGTGTATCGGTAAACAATATTTCCGTAAGTTAGTTTAATAAAAAACATAATTAAGTTAACTATGTATTCCCCGTATAATAAAGGGAGGCTTACATAGAGCATCGCAATAAACATCCCTCATCGTTTAACCCATTATCAAACGATAACGACGTTTCACCACTTTCTAACAGACGACTCAAAAAAACATTGTGGGAAAGGAAGAAATTGCTCGCGACGAGCAATTTCTCCTTTTCCATAATGTTATCTACCCTATCAGAGAATTAGTTTCCAACTTCATCACATTTTGAATGTAGGAAATGGTTCAACAAAGTTTGAAAATAAGTTAACTATTCTCTATAAGATAAAGGGAACCCTACTCACAGTATTTCGGTAAACACCAATGGTCTTCTTGGTAGGAATCCCCTGGGCACGGAGCCCCGCAGTTTCTGGGTTCTGGGTTCGAACATTGCCGATTGCGGGTTCTCTTAGCCCAGCCAAACGTGCATACCCCAGAGCAGTCTGACCAATGCTCCCATGAACTCCATTGTCCATCTCGCGGACCGCTGTGATCTTGTAAATAGAAAAGGTCATTGAATTAATTAGGAAATCAATTAAGCAATCAATTAAGAAATTTAAATCCACTCTTGTGTGTTGATGGAAACATTAACACTTATTACAGTATATGAAAATAAGACGAAAAAGAGGCAAAATTGAAATCTGATTTACCTGTTAAGTTTGCTGTTTGATACAAAACTTTAATACGTTTATGTGTTTTCATATCCATATGATACCCCAAGAGTTATTTTCATTCATATAATTTGACATCATCAGCAAAATGGACTGGGAATAGCTATGCAAGGGTGAAATGCCTTTCTTGAAATCGAACAAGAGTAGTAAATCAAGTTTCGGTCCAATGACCTTTTTGTTTAATTTCTGGTTTTTTTTGTATGTTTCTTTACGTAGGGTCAAATAAGCGTGTGTGTGGTTTTGTGTGTAGGTCTGTTGGGGTGCTTGTGGGGGTGGGTGGGTGGGTTGATGGGTGTAGGGGTGTGGGGTGGGGTGTGAGTGTGTGTATGTTTGTATTTGTGTGCGAATATGTATGTGCTTGTAGCCTGGTTGATTACACACATCAGGCTTTGTATTGGTAGCTCGTATCACAAATGTATGTGAGGAATGAAATAAACTAAACTAAACGATAGAAATATACGCGTTTGTTTTTTATGTGCGAATACGTATGTGCTTGAAGCCTTGTTGATTACATACTTCATACTTTGTATTTGTACCTCACTTCACAAAGGTATGTAAGAAATGAAATAAACTAAACTAAACGATAGAAATATACGCGTTTGTTTTTGTGTGCGAATGTGTATGTGCGTGAAGCCTGGTTGATAACATACTTCAGACTTTGTAGTTGTACCTCACTTCACAAACGTATGTAAGAAATGAAATAAACTAAACTAAACGATAGAAATATACGCGTTTGTTTTTGTATGCGAATGTGTATGTGCGTGAAGCCTGGTTGATTACATACTTCAGACTTTGTATTTGTACCTCACTTCACAAAGGTATGTAAGAAATGAAATAAACTAAACTAAACGATAGAAATATACGCGTTTGTTTTTGTGTGCGAATGTGTATGTGCGTGAAGCCTGGTTGATAACATACTTCAGACTTTGTAGTTGTACCTCACTTCACAAAGGTATGTAAGAAATGAAATAAACTAAACTAAACGATAGAAATATACGCGTTTGTTTTTGTATGCGAATGTGTATGTGCGTGAAGCCTGGTTGATTACATACTTCAGACTTTGTATTTGTACCTCACTTCACAAAGGTATGTAAGAAATGAAATAAACTAAACTTAACGATAGAAATATACGCGTTTGTTTTTGTGTGCGAATGTGTATGTGCGTGAAGCCTGGTTGATAACATACTTCAGACTTTGTAGTTGTACCTGACTTCACAAAGGTATGTAAGAAATGAAATAAACTAAACTAAACAATAGAAATATACGCGTTTGTTTTTGTGTGCGAATGTGTATGTGCGTGAAGCCTGGTTGATAACATACTTCAGACTTTGTCTTTGTACCTCACTTCACAAAGGTATGTAAGAAATGAAATAAACTAAACTAAACGATAGAAATATACGCGTTTGTTTTTGTGTGCGAATGTGTATGTGCGTGAAGCCTGGTTGATATCATACTTCATACTTTGAAGTTGTACCTCACTTCACAAAGGTATGTAAGAAATGAAATAAACTAAACTAAACGATAGAAATATACGCGTTTGTTTTTGTGTGCGAATGTGTATGTGCGTGAAGCCTGGTTGATAACATACTTCAGACTTTGTAGTTGTACCTCACTTCACAAACGTATGTAAGAAATGAAATAAACTAAACTAAACGATAGAAATATACGCGTTCGTTTTTGTGTGCGAATGTGTATGTGCGTGAAGCCTGGTTGATAACATACTTCAGACTTTGTATTTGTTACTCACATCACAAAGGTATGTAAGAAATGAAATAAACTAAACTAAACGATAGAAATATACGCGTTCGTTTTTGTGTGCGAATGTGTATGCGCGTGAAGCCTGGTTGATAACATACTTCAGACTTTGTATTTGTAACTCACTTCACAAAGGTATGTAAGAAATGAAATAAACTAAACTAAACGATAGAAATATACGCGTTTGTTTTTGTGTGCGAATGTGTATGTGCGTGAAGCCTGGTTGATAACATGCTTCAGACTTTGTAGTTGTACCTCACTTCACAAAGGTATGTAAGAAATGAAATAAACTAAACTAAACGATAGAAATATACGCGTTCGTTTTTGTGTGCGAATGTGTATGTGCGTGAAGCCTGGTTTATAACATACTTCAGACTTTGTATTTGTAACTCACATCACAAAGGTATGTAAGAAATGAAATAAACTAAACTAAACGATAGAAATATACGCGTTTGTTTTTGTGTGCGAATGTGTATGTGCGTGAAGCCTGGTTGATAACATACTTCAGACTTTGTAGTTGTACCTCACTTCACAAAGGTATGTAAGAAATGAAATAAACTAAACTAAACAATAGAAATATACGCGTTTGTTTTTGTGTGCGAATGTGTATGTGCGTGAAGCCTGGTTGATAGCATTCTTCAGACTTTGTATTTGTAACTCACATCACAAATGTATGTGATGAATAAACTAAACTAAACGATAGAAATATACGCGTTTGTTTTTGTGAGCGAATGTGTATTTGTTTGTAGCCTGGTTGATTACATACTTCAGACTTTATATTTGTACCTCACTTCACAAATGTATGTGAAGAATGAATTAAACTAAACTAAGCGAAAGAGATATACGCGTTTGTTTTTGTGTGCAAATGTGTATGTGCTTGAAGCCTGGTTGATTACACACTTCAGACTTTGTAGTTGTACCTCATATCAGACATGTATGTGAGGAATGAAATAAACTAAACTAAATGATAGAGATATACGCGTTTGTTTTTGTGTGCAAATGTGTATTTGTTTGTAGCCTGGTTGATTACATACTTCAGACTTTATATTTGTACCTCACATCACAAATGTATGTGTAGAATGAATTAAACTAAACTAAGCGAAAGAGATATACACGTTTGTTTTTGTGTGCAAATGTGTATGCTCTTTTAGCCGGGTTGATTACACACTTCAGACTTTGTATTAGTACCTCGTATCACAAATGTACGTGAGGAATGAAATAAACTAAAATAAATGATAGAGAAGTCGCATTTGTTTTTGTGTGCGAATGTGTATGTGCGTGAAGCCTGGTTGATAACATACTTCAGACTTTGTATTTGTACCTCATATCAGACATGTATGTGAGGAATGAAATAAACTAAAATAAATGATAGAGATATACGCGTTTGTTTTTGTGTGCAAATGCGTATGTGCTTGTAGCCGGGTTGATTACACACTTCATACTTTTGTAATTGTACCTCATATCACACATGTACGTGAGGAATGAAATAAACTAAACTAAACGATAGAGAAGTCGCGTTTGTTTTTGTGTGCGAATGTGTATGTGCGTGAAGCCTGGTTGATAACATACTTCAGACTTTGTATTTGTAACTCACATCACAAATGTATGTGATGATTAAAATAAAATAAACGATAGAAATATACGCGTTTGTTTTTGTGTGCGAATGTGTATGTGCGTGAAGCCTGGTTGATAACATACTTCAGACTTTGTAGTTGTAACTCACATCACAAATGTATGTGTGTGAAATAAAATAACTGAACGATAGAGATATATGCCCCATCGTCGTTCGGATGCTGAGGGTGGCAAGACGAGTTATTAACGTTCTGTTTCTTTCTCCTTTTTTTGGAGGGGGGAGGGGGGCAGGGATGGGGGTCATAATGAAACAAAGTCATGGGTGGTGTAAAACTTTGAAGCAATGTTCAGAAATATTTTCTTACCCGAGCAGTCCAATTTATAATGGTGACAACCGTTGAAATCTGCGAAAAAAATAAATAAAGAAAGAAAGAACAGTTCAGTTCAGTTCAGTTCATTGTTTATTAAATACGTACATTCTAATGGAAGCCATATATACGTCGTGGGAGTCACCTCCCTTGCTTTACATAAGTATGATGTATTCCCAATGTTGCAATAAAGGATGCTCCTAGTCAGACACTTTCTTGGTTGACATCTCTAAATAGATACATGTTGATAAACAGATAAACTAGTAGAATAAAAACGCTGTAACTGCAGTGTGCAAGCATTACCTGGGTGCTTGGTTCCTTCAAATATAAGGTAAATGTCATTATTTTATAGTGTCACCCCTACTGAAAGGGCCAGCCAGTTTTGACATATGAGCCATTTTTCACTTTCCTCCCAACTTCTATCATTATGCCAGGCGCATACCGGATATTAGTCGGTAGCCATTAAATTGAACTAGCTCGCAGCTAACGAACCGGCCATTTTGGAACACGTCCCACGAGAAACATTCTTCGGACCAACGCCTCCATGGGGCTCGAACTTTCGACCTCATTGTCCCGAGGCGGGAGCCTTTACCACTAAGCCAGGATGACGGATAAAAGGACTATTTCACACCTCGAGATTCTAATATTTCATAAGTGAAATGTTATGGTATTTAGTCTGCAACAAAATGTAAGAAAATATCAGAAAAACATAATCATATTCACGTGAACATGCAATATATTCTCCTAAGCATATGATATATAGTGCAGAGATAACGGTTTACTTGCAAAAACTTTATCTATATTTACAAAACCATTTAAAGAAGATTGATTTTGCATTTTAATCGGTAAACGATGTGCTAATGGTTCAGCTGAATCGAACAAATATCATGACACAAGAGCTGTACCTGTACATGCTATGAAAAGTAATTGTAAATATGTATTTTTGTATATGACTAGTAGCTGTACTAGCTTATGTCAATAAAACTTGTCTATGTCTATGTCTATGTTAGCCTGGGGCCCTGGCTTGTGCGTATACCCCGCACCTCGTATTCCCAGCACCTAGTGTGAGTATACACACGGACCAGCTAACCGTTTTACTAAACGACTTATGGAAAGTATTTGCGTAAGTCAAAACATTTAAACATGGATATTGTCTTTTATGAAAGTACAATATTACAATATTGCGATGTGACACATCATTGAAAGCGTCTCGAAGAGACGATTCCAATGATGTGTTACTTCGTAATACGGCTTATCTCACTATTGAAATGAGAGGGAATGTGGTTTTCACTTTCTTTTCCTTTGCCCTTCTGATTCAAATCGAAAAACGCATAGCAATACGTTTTTGAGTTTCAAGAGGGAAAGCAAGACCATATCAAATTGCATCATTGGGAAACAAACTGTGTTTCTGTATCAGACCTAACTCGGATGATCCAAGCTGTAACTGTGTTACGTAGAATAAAAATATCTACGTCTGGATCATTCGGACTAGTATTACACAATGACTCGGGAAAGGTTGGCTACTTACCTAAATGTAGATGAAGTTGCTCTAAGAATCGCTTTCCAATGCAGTTTTGGTGGAGGCATTGACAGTTGTAACAATGTTTACATCCATCATTTGATCCTGAACCAAATGTTCCGGAAGACATGCTCTGACGGATAGATTGAATGGAGATGCTTCTGTCGTCAATGTTGTTGTCGACGTTAAGTGGACTGCGTCGTACTGTTTGTATTTCATGGGGAATGATAACCAATTAGTAAAGCTAAATGGGCTTGTACTCGTCTGGTGTTAAGTTAGGATAAGGCCTCGCCAACGGAGAAAAGTCAATATAACAAATTTAAGAATTGAACAGAACAAATGCCTATTTAAAATTAAGTTTCATATTAAAAGAGTTTTCACTGGATTGGACTTTTCATTTGTCATCTTCATTCATCCAATTTTGATATGAATGCAAAAATTATGAATCAAAAGGAGGTAACCAATATGACAAAGATATCAAAATTCGTTGATTTCCTTTGTAAAAATATCTTCAAAATCAGTAAAAGTTGGGGGTAAAAAATTTAATGATAGCTTTTTTCATGAATTATATTTCCGTTTATTCTCTGACGAAAGCAAATATCAGTCTTACATTACGGGTATTCTACCTTAAAAAACAAAATAAGTAAAATTTGAAAAAAAGGCTTCGTTAAATGATAGCTTTTTTCATGAATTATATTTCTGTTTATTCTCTGACGAAAGCAAATACCAGTCTTACATTACGGGTATTCTACCTTAAAAAACAAAATAAGTAAAATTTGAAAAAAAGGCTTCGTTAAATGATAGCTTTTTTCATGAATTATATTTCTGTTTATTCTCTGACGAAAGCAACTACCAGTCTAACATTACGGGTATTCTACCTTAAAAAACAAAATAAGTAAAATTTGAAAAAAAGGCTTCGTTAAATGATAGCTTTTTTCATGAATTATATTTCCGTTTATTCTTTGACAAAAGCAAATACCAGTTTTCCATTACGGATATTCTACCTTAAAACAAATGTTTTGAAGCTTACCTTGCATGGGTCGGACATATCGAATAAAACACATGACACACACCACTGTTGTCAGCTGGCTGAAGATCGTCTTTGTTAGAATAAATGAAAATCATTTTCGTAAATGGGACACGAACAATATTAGACGGGGGTGGGGGTGGGGGGGGGGGGGTAATGTGACCAATATTTAAAATCTGATGTCCGAACAAGATGACCTAGCCAATAGTATTTGTTCTTTCTTCACTACATTGTGTGTACCCCGCATGAGTTTACCATCAACATTCCAGTTCTAGTGGTATATAATAACAAATGGTTAATAAAAACGTTACGTATAACACTCGGCAGAGAAATCGCAGTCGTCGGGCGCGAATGACATAAAACCATCGCCCGTCAACTGCTATTTCTTTGCCGAGAATTTTGAGTTATAAACCCCGGGTTATCATATACCACCAGAACCGGCAAGTCGATTGTCAACTCATACACAATGTGGCTATCATAAGCAAAAGTAGGTGAAAAAAGCTTAAATACCTGTTTCGTCATGGACGCGATCATCTTGTTCGGACATAACATCGTAAACATTGGTCACGTTATTTCCATGCATGATAAATGTGAAATGAGATTTAATGTAATAATACAAAGGTTCCCTGATATTGGTTCATGTCTTAATAGGAACGATTCACAATGTGCAGAATTTGGTAAGGTTTAGCTATTTCTAAGTTATCATAGAAAAAGTAATACCATATTCCATTGTTTTAGGTTGTAAATGTATTCAGTTAAGATACTGTTTAGTATGTTTCATTCTCAGATGACTGGAAAGATATAGAACTAAATTTGACATTTGCCATCCGCATGTTTTATTCCACCTAGAATGTTTTTTTGCATAGTTATAAGGACAATGGTTAGACCATAAATCATTCGATATAGAATTAACAAAGAACTGGTTAATTTCTTGTTTTAAACCAAATGTACGATGTATAGGAACATAACACAATTATTTCAATAGCAGTCAAAAGAGGATACATCGGGCAAATATAAAGAACATATTATTCCAGTGGAGCTTTTTGCACTATAACTCGTATGACATGCATACCCCTTGTGTGTTTCGTATGACATGCATACCCCTTGTGTGTTTGTTTGAGAAAGCACAACTGAGCTATAATGGTTTCATACGCAAAGTATTGTCCCTTTTTCATAAACACGTAAGGGCAATGACACCGGCATCCTTGATACCCCCCCTCTGAGTTGGTTCGAATCCCTACTCCAGCAGATTCTCTTGCAAGAGTATTTTGAATAAGACTTCCAGAACCTTACTCCTAAAATCCAAGCTGTCACTGAGTTACAATAACTTATCTACGTCTGGATCATTTGGACTATACAGAACCCTATGTAATGGTTCAAGCTGGTGTAACCAAACCATTACGAACAGTTATTAGGACTTAAATTGTTGGAACCGACGCTATGCCCATGCGAACAGGTTAGACCAAGGCCAGCCGCCAAGTAAATTGGCGGCTGGTCTGTGATCAAACCCAATTGATAATCTGAGTATCTGCAACAGAATTAAGCAGATTTCAAGGTTTTGTAAAGCAGACGACACACAAAAATATTTTTTGAAAAAAAATACCCAGCAAACTAAGGATTAAAGTTTTGTACGCATATTAACTCGAATGCGCATTATTAAAACGAGAATACTTTTAAAATTGTGTCACATAGAAACAGAAGCAAAACAGATACAAGTACACAGTCATATAATTCAACATACACACCATTGTAACTGCCAGCTCTGGTAGCCAACTAGGACAAATCTGGTAAAAGCAGTGCGGTGTTCTAAACCTTTTGACTGTGGGCCGTTATCGCATCACGACTCGTGTCTGGTCAGGTCTTTGAGAAAAGAAGGCATAGTTCGCCCTAAGACAAATGATGTTTTGCTGTGAAGTTTGACATCATACCAATTTTTCTTTTAGTTTTGATTATTTTATGTGTTGTTTTGGGACTCACCACTATCATGCCAGGGTTCCGAGGTCTCTTGCTAAAGAATGCCGAAATTTAGCACCGTTGGTCATTGAACCTTGGACCCTCGAATTACACGACCAATATTTTAACCCATTACAAAAATAACTAAAATCTGACCAGTTTATTGCAGACCACCCTGGAAAACATTATGGGGAAAGGACAAACTGCTCTTAACGAGGAATTTCTCCTTTTCCCACAATGATTTCTACCCTATCAGAAGTGTTATTTCCATTTCATCACATTTTGAAATGTCGTCTGCAATCTCTTTAAATTTGGGACAGTCGAGAATTTGGTGTTTGGTAAAGAGTTGGCCATTCGGCCACGCAATACCTCTCTTAGTAATGTATTTACTGTTCAGTTGAGGGTTTTGGATTTAAAGACGTTTTCAACAATTGTTAAGTTTTACGTCGGTTTCCAGTGCTGATAAATATAAGAGCTCTTGGTATTTCCTCATCGGGGGCCCGTTTTACTAAACAACTTACGGAAAATGTTTGCGTAAGTACTAATTGATTAACATGGATAATATCTTCAATGAAAGTACAATATTGCAATGTGACACATCATTGGAAGCGTCTCGGAGAGACGATTCCAATGATGTGTTACTTTGCAATATTGCTTTGCCAAATATTGAAATAAAAGAACTTATTGTTTTAGACTTACGCAAATCTTAAGCGTAAACTGTTTAGTAAAACGGGCCCCGGTACTTCACAACACCCCTTTCAAATCGCTGACTGCAGTCTAACATGTGTGATCGTTGGGCACACATAGAGAGCATTTACATTCATGTCGATTAAGATATTTTTCTACAAGGAATTATATTCGTGAGACAAAACTAAACATGTGGTCTAGAAGTACACAGTGCCATCTCATGACCAAATGGTCAATAGCAAATGCCCCACCGCGTCAATTGAGTTACATTAAAAGTCGATCTGCTTTTTCATAAGAGGTCGTCTCTCGGCTGATTTTAAGAAATGCCGAAATGTCCACTCGGACTGACAAGTCCTCGTTTGCCGTTGAACTCGCGGGTATTCTTACATCGATAATAGGCCGAGAATTGCAGTACAACTGAAAAACTATTGATGCGATGTGAAACCATAATAAAAGTGCTGTTGAATATCAGTTTGTGCATTTGGTTAGGGGTTATATGAACCGATTTCAATCAACACTTCTGGTGTCTTAGCATTTTCGTCGAGTTGTAAACAGGCTGATCAAGGCTGTCGCTTCGTTCGGAGAACGAACTCTGCTTCTTTTCAAATGACACGTCCAAAATGACGACATGTCTTATCTTACGTTCTTGGCCTTAGGGCACCATCTTGGCGATTGTTTGGTTAGAGTTTGGGATTAGTTATCGTTCTAAATGGCATTCCAACCAAATGGCAGTTGTCAGCGCCACTGACCTTTGTGATTAATCGTGATTCTCTGGTAAGACTTTAGGACTTGGTGTGGTTCTTACAGTTGTTCTAATCAAACTCCAGCGGTATTACGTCAAAAGTACTAAACACTATTTTTTCCAAGCCGCTGACCGTTTTCCACCATAAATATAACTGATAAAAACGAATATATAAAGCTTGGTACATCGACTTCATTAAGTGTCGGAATGCATATTGGCGAGACAGGGTCTCAAACCCAGGAACCCTGTATCATAAGCCAGATACGGTACAAGCTTAAGTGATTCTCTGCAAAGGTAGAGTGTCTGCACCCGTTTTGGAATGTTAGGAGTTTGACATTCTTCGACATTCTTGCCGGATCATATAACGGTTTCCTACTACGGTATTCTTGGTTATTTTGATGACTAAATAGCTGCTAACCGTTTTACTTAATAGGTTATGCTTAAAATTTGAGTAAGTTCAAAACAACAGCATTCTCTGATATTTTGATATTGGACTGAGCTAAAATAACACATCGATGGAATCGTCACTTCATTACGCTTTCAAGGACGTGTCATTTTGCAATATTGTACCCTTATTTTTGTAAACTATTTAATTTTAACAATTTTGACTTACACTCATATTTCCCTTTACTTATTTTGTTAAACGATACCCTTGACTTTTAACTCTACGGAAAACACACCAGTGTTCTGCAAATCGTTTCAATCGTCACGTGTATACGTGTGTCATTCTCATACGGTTACATTACTTGTATAGCTTTTCTTGTGTAATACAGGACATGTTCTCAGTTCGATGTTTGTATAACACAATGCAGATACAGTTATATATATTTAACATCTATATAGGTAATGTTATGTATCGTTCGATGTTTAAAGGCACATCAAAGGAGAGGAGTACAAATAAATTACTGAAAAAATATATAGAGTTCTTTTATTATGTTCATTAAATTCATGAGAATTAGTTTAGGAATTCATTGAGACCCTATTAAATAGACTCATTCAAAATAAGTTATTTTGTGCTTGAAATATAGTTGTCTCCAATTCAATCATGTTTGTCAACAACATGTTTGTTTACATATTCAAAATAACGAATTCTGGTTGGTCGGTTCAAAAATGTGTGTTTCAACTGTCAAGGTCAGATGTGAAAAAATAGGAAATCTGAATTATAAAACTTGCTAATCTGGGTTATTTCTGGTTTACTTTCACATAAAAGTTGTGCTGAAGGTGTTTTCTGGTGAAAACTATTTGAATCTGTCCAAAGTTTTACCAAATAATTTAGTTTGATATAGCATTAATCTCCTTTAATGAGCCTTTAAGACTCTATAAATCCAAACAATCTAGACTATACAAACTTTAAAAGCGCTGCAGAAGATAGAACTCTACAAGAAATGTTTAAGTACTCGAAGAAATATTTTCTTTCTCACAAAGACAAAACTAAAGTCAAATTGAAGATAGATTTATGAACTTTAATGATAAATGAAGTAAGCACTCGTTTCCAACAGGGTTTTCTGTCATCAGAATGGGATCATTCGTTTATCTAGCAATGCTACAGAACTTATGCCACGAGTTCTTCACAGATATACAACGGAACACATTGTTCGTGACTAACCAAAGTTTGTTATATTGATGTTATAGATCATTCTTTATATTAAACACTTTATATAAGTCTATATGGTATTTACATTACTTTTATAGATTTCTCTACAAACCCACCACCAAACGCCAGATTTCCAGATGTCCCAACATGTGATAGAATTGAAAACTAATCGTCTTGATAGCGCGGGAAACGTTTGGGAAAAGGAGAAATTGCTCATTTAGAGCAATTTTTCCTATTCCCACAATGTTTTCCAAAGTCGTCTACGGCAACTGTCGTTATCGTTTGATGATTGGTTAATCCTTTGATGTCGGTACCCATTAGAACTTACTTATTGAACCGTTACAAACGCGTTCTCACAAGGTTATGTGAAATTTTCTCGATACTTTATATAGGTTAGAGGCTAGATAGTGAAATTTAAACGATATAGAAACCCCAAGGAAGGAGCGATAGCGACTGACGGGGTTTCTATGTCGTTTAAATTTCACTATATAGCCTCTAAACAATTTAGTGTTTAACCTACATTTCCATAGAGCGCTCTATTTGACGCTGGCAAACCACGCCTCTACGGGTATGATCTGCGAATGGCATAAAACTGCTGCTCAGTATTTTGAAATTCGACATAAACCACGCCTTCCGCGGCTGTCAATTGCATGCCAAGAATCTGCCATACCATATTTGGAAGAGGAAAGCTGCACTACCCAGTGATGTAGATTGCAATGTAGTTTGGAGTTTAACCCGTTACTCCATAATTTATTCCTCACCTACAGCAGAAAACTTGAGAAGCCCTTGTGACAACGAGCAATTTCTCCTTTTGTCACAATATTTTCTTTTCAATTTCAAAAAGAAACTGTGTTTTTTCATAATGTATATATGTGTTGTCTGTTGATGCTTTCAATTTGTACCCGTCACATTATTACTAATGGGGTAAAAGGTTAATATAGTTCTGTTTCTTTTTTTCTCAACGATGTTAGGATACCCAGTTAATTGTAATTCCTTTTTATTTATTTCTGTGTTTATTTCTCCCCCGCGACGTCACAGCGATCTTTCAATCGCTACCGTAGGCTAGGCTTACACGTGTCATTGATTTTGAGGTGGAGCCTAAAACTACACATTTATGCGCATGCGTGATACCAGAGTAATAGTCTCATAGAGCCCAGATAGAACACTAGAATAGTAGTTTATGGAAAATAAACCAACAAAAAAATTCAAATTGACGCATTCTCATTGGATGAAAATGTAGGTTAAACACTAAACAGTCTAAGAAGTGTTCTCTTTTCTTGACCCCACTCCAATATCAATGAGAGGAATATTAAGATAACATGGAATACATTTTAAAGGAAGCAACCTTTCTCAGTTACATGTATCGATAACAGCATTTAGATTAAATATAGGTTAGAGGCTATATAGTGAAATTTAAACGATATAGAAACCCCAAGGAAGGAGCGATAGCGACTGACGGGGTTTCTATGTCGTTTAAATTTCACTATATAGCCTCTAAACAATTTAGTGTTTAACCTACATTTCCATAGAGCGCTCTATTTGACGCTGGCAAACCACGCCTCTACGGGTATGATCTGCGAATGGCATAAAACTGCTGCTCAGTATTTTGAAATTCGACATAAACCACGCCTTCCGCGGCTGTCAATTGCATGCCAAGAATCTGCCATACCATATTTGGAAGAAGAAAACTGTACTACCCAGTGATGTAGATTGCAATGTAGTTTTGAGTTTAACCCGTTACTCCATAATTTATTCCTCACCTACAGCAGAAAACTTGAGAAGCCCTTGTGACAAAAGAAGAAATTGTCTTCTTTTGTCTGTTGATGCTTTCAATTTGTACCCGTCACATTATTCCTAATGGGGTAAAAGGTTAATATAGTTCAGTTTCTTTTTTTCTCAACGATGTTAGGATACCCAGTTAATTGTAATTCCTTTTTATTTATTTCTGTGTTTATTTCTCCCCCGCGACGTCACAGCGATCTTTCAATCGCTACCGTAGGCTTACACGTGTCATTATACAATGGAAGACATGTAGAATCGAGTGCGCCCTGCTGAACGGACATGCACGTGGTACTCACGAGAAAAATACATCAAAAACCACATAAAGAAGTCAAAAGTTTAGAAGTTGCTGCATGATACGGTGTATGAAGCATCATTCTCACCGACAATATTGTTTTTGGAGGGTTTGTAAAAGACATTTCGTAGACATTTGATGAAAACGACAACAAGGAGGACTAATCAGCAGAGTAACATTGTACAACGACACCGCCTGGTACGTAACGTACTCTATCTCCGGGTGAGTGGAATCCGTCATCCGTTTTCGCGGAGCTCGAAAGCATTGATATTTGGCAATGGCAGAGCTTTCGAGAGCTGGTAGCAGTCAGGCAAGTGAATATGTAGACTCTGTTATGACTCCGGTAACCGTAAATAGTTGCCAGACTCCACAATCTCGAAGAAAACGCCATTTAAGTGACGACATTATGCTGATAACCAGAAAGAAAAGCAAGTGTAACGGACAAGGTATTGAACAATTAATTGAACAGTCTTCTGAATCGGGACCCTGTGTAGATAGCATTTTTGCCCATGCTCGTCGTTCCCTATACGGTGACACACCTGAAAGAAATGGAAGAAACAGTAGAAACTCCTCCCCTACACATTCTACAAACTCTAAAGCAGAACACCAGGCAAGTGGTAATGATACTGTCAAAAACAATGATATGGAACAGATTCTTAAATTAATTACTAGACTATCCGATGATGTTTCTGCTCTTAAAGGTAGTTTTAATGAACGCATTGATAAATTGGAGACCACACTGGAAAGGCGTATCACGCAAAAATTTTCAAATATGTTGGACAAACGGGTCAATAATGAAGTATCAAATATTAAAAAGATTATGGAAAACAAAGTTTCGGCACTGAAGGATGATGTCCATAAAGAAATAAGAGGCATCGATGAGAGAATTGATGTTATGTGCAATGATAAACAAACAGATACAAAGCAGAGTAGGCGCAACAACATAGTTATTCAAGGTCTCCAGTACCATGAGGGTGAAAATCTAAATAGAAAAGTTGGTACTTTGTTGAACGGTCTCAAATTGAATCATCTGGAAGTTCTATCAACAGAAAGGAAGCAACATCCACATTCCAATAAGCCTGGGGTAGTTATTGTTACACTACAGTCTGTTGAGGATGTGCACAGGGTGCTGAAATCAAAATCTAGTTTAAGGAATATTCAACAGTATAAAGACGTATTCATTATGAAAGATATTTCTTATGAAGAGAGAGTTTTTAATAGTAATATGAAGATTATTGCAGGGGCCCTACGAGAAAGTGGTTGTGATCTGGAACTTCGCGGCAATAAACTTCATTGTAAGAACAAAAACAGAGACAGGCGTGGTGGATACAATGACATTCGGTATGGAACTCGGGGAAACCAGGGTAATAGACAATCAGAACAATCAGAACAATCGGGAAACCAGGGTAATAGACAATCAGAACAATCGGGAAACCACGGAAATCGACAATCTGGTAATGATAATAACCCACCGCGAGGACAGATGAACAACAGAGGGCAGCTACAGCAAAGACGAGGGAGCTCTAACTCAAGGGGACATTTAAATAATCGTTTTAGAAATTTTAACTCTTTTTAGGTTAATGCCGGTTTTTGGAATGTAAGAGGGTGGAAGACTGATATAAAATCAGATAACTCCATATTAAGAAATCATTGTGTCAACTTCATGAACTTTGATATAATTGGAATAGCTGAAAGTCATTTGTTAGGTACAAACATTATAGAATTAGATAACTATGTTTGGTATGGTCACAACAGGAAAACTCATAAAAATGCAAAACATGGATCAGGAGGTGTTGGTTTTCTTGTTAAACACTCACTGTTGAACGATTTTAAGATTAACATTTTAAACAACTCAAATGAAGGAATACTTTGGTTAGAAATGATACATAAGAAAGAAAAATTATCCATTTTTCCATGTGTTGTTTATTTACCCCCTGAGAACTCCTCACGTTCCATTGATGCTAATCTATTTTTTGAACACCTATTACATGATGTCTATGACTACCAGAATAAAGGTATGGTTTTCATTTGCGGTGATTTCAACAGCCGCTGTGGTAGTAGTGAGGACTTCATCAGTGGGGTGGATGATATAGCACATCGTGACGTGGTTGATTTTAATAGTAATTCATATGGGGATATCTTGATACAATTTTTAATTGATACTAATATGTGTATGTTGAATGGGCGTAATTGTGTAAACAATGACTTTACATCGGTTTCAACAAAAGGTTGTTCTGTTGTTGATTATTGTCTTGTTTTGCATGAACACCTATCATGTGTCTCAGAGTTCAAAGTTACCCCAGTTTTAGAATTGATGCATTTAAGTGGTATACAAAATTGTTTTGCTAACAACATACCAGATCATTCCATCATTTCATGGAATATAAATATTGATTACAATCAGCAGTCTACCAATTCAGAAAAATATACATCTGCTCATGGGCCAGTTCCGCAGTATGACAAATTTAATTTGAAAGAAATACCTTCTACTTTCCTGCTTAGCAACGATATTGTTACACAGGTGAATGGTATTGTTGCTAGGCTCGAACAAGGCATGAGAATGCAAAGTGACATTGATACAACATATGAAGAGTGGTGTAAAATTGTTAAATATGAAATGTATGACAAGCTTCCATGTAAACCAGTGGCATCATCTAGTATTCACAGTAAGGGTTTTAAAAGGGCTAAGCCTTGGTGGAATGAGAATTTGACTGTTCTCTTTCAGAAACTACATGTTGCTGAAAGAAAATGGCTCAAATGTAAAGTAGGTTCGCAAAAAACAGCCTTAAAACGAACATATGTGTCCAGCAGAAAGACATTTGACAGGGAAGTACAAAGATGCAAACGATTCTACTGGTATAAGAAGCAGGATGAGTTATTAAGTGATCTAAAATGCAAAAATGATGGACAATTCTGGAAAAACATTGGTAGGTCTGGCATAAGAGAAAGTCGAAAACCATCCATTCCAATGGAAGTGGTATTAGATGATGGGAATGTATCATGTGACCTAAAAACAGTGCTTTCAAGATGGAAAAATGACTTCAATACTTTGCTCAATTCTGAAACTCCTGATTCTAGTGCCCCAATGGGGATGCCTGAGGGCATCTCCATTGAGGCACTAGATCGTTATATAGATATTTCAGAGGTTGTCAAGGCTGTGGATTCAGCTAAGATCAATAAAGCAGCTGGTGTAGACAGTATACCATCTGAAGTATTGAAAAATGATACATCAATTTTGGTTTTACATAGTTTGTTTAATGTTTGTTTTGAGACAAGTCAAATTCCTTCTATGTGGACGAAAAGCATAATAAACCCAATACCAAAATCTAGCTGTAAAGACAAGAGAGACCCTTTATCATATAGGGGAATATCACTAGCTGCAACTATGTATAAGATGTACACTTCTATTTTAAACAATCGCATTGTGAATTGGGCAGAAGGGGGGGATGTTATTGTTGAAGAGCAGAATGGTTTTCGAAGAGAAAGGAGCACCATTGACCATGTATCGAGCCTGACTAATATCATTGATACACGCAAGAAGAATGGTAAATCCACTTTTTGCGCCTTCATTGATTTTAGAAAGGCATTTGATTCCATTAATCGAAATATTCTATGGCAGAAATTGGCACAGGTTGGAATCTCTAGCAAAATGCTCTCTGCTATCAAGTCGCTCTACAATGACATCTCATCATGTGTCCGCATAAATGGTTATTGTACTGAATGGTTCTCAGTTAATACAGGTTTGCGACAGGGTTGTTCTCTTTCTACAATATTATTCAATGTCTATATAAACGACCTTGCTTTAATGTTAAAAGGTGCAAACAGGGGTATAGACATTGGTAATGAACAGGTGTCTATCCTTTTGTATGCAGATGACATTGTGTTGGTTGCTGAAAATGAGGAGGATTTGCAGTTTATGTTAACCCTGCTTTACCAATGGTGTAACTCAAACTTAATGACTGTTAATGCTGAAAAAAGCAATGTTGTCCACTTTAGAAAGAATTCGGTACAAAGATCTAATTTTGTCTTTAATTGTGGAGAATCTATTATAGAATATGCTAGTCAATACCTTTATCTTGGTGTTTTACTGTCAGAACATCTCGATTACAATGTTACTGCTAGATTTGTTTCTAAAAGTGCAGGACGTGCCCTTGGGCTTCTCATTGCTAAATTTAAAAACAATGGTGGCTTTCCATATGATGTATACACAAAGCTATATTATTCATGTGTTGTACCTGTAATTACTTATGGGGCATCAATATGGGGGACAAAATCTTTCTCCTGTATTAATGCAGTCCATCATAGAGCAATGAGATTTTTCCTGGGTACTGGTAAATACACACCAAATGCAGCTATTTATGGTGAAATGGGTTGGAGACCTATAATAGTTGATCAATGGCTCTCAGTATGCCAGCTTTGGTATAGATGTTTAAAGTATGATGATGCACGTTTCAATTGCCGGATATTTAGATGGTCTCAATCTAAAGGTAGTGCAAACTGTAAAAATTGGCAATACATTGTCAAAGAAAAATTCAGATTAATAGGATTATCTTCTTTTTTGCAATTGCCCTTTTCAAAGAAGAAACTAACTGACAACATATCCTCAATACTGCTTAATGAACATATTGCGCAATGGACAATTGATATTGATCGAATTTCTGCGATGAATGGCTCTGGAAGAAACAAACTAAGAACATACAGATTGTTTAAGGAAGAGTATTATACAGAGTTGTATTGTAAAATGCATATGTCGCAAGGTCACAGGTCTGCACTGGCAAAATTTAGGTGTGGTGTTGCGCCTTTAAGGCTAGAAACCGGTCGATACACTGGACTACCTGAGAATGAGCGACTGTGCCCCTTTGGTTGTGAATCAATAGAATCAGAAATGCATGTCATAGTTGATTGTCCATTGTACAATTATGAAAGATATTCATTATTTGAAAAGGCAAAGTCTAGAGTAAATAACTTTGAAAACTTTAGCAAAGAAAGACAGTTTAAAGAGCTTTTTACCCACCCAGATTTGATAAGAAATATAGCAAAAACCTGCTTTGATATTTTAAGATGTAGGAATAACATGTTATATAGTAGAGATGCAGTGAACGTGTTGTGATTGGCTCATTGTGGTGTTTATAAAATATGAACACTTCACTGAGCCGGTTTGCATCGTACTTTTACTAACTACAGAGCATTCGATTACTTGGCGGCTTTGCTGATTAAGTTAAATCTTTAATAAACAACACAATTTGATTGGTTCATTCAATGAGTTTCTAGACAGCAACTTTAAGTGTTAAATAATTAAAAGATATTATCCTTTTTTGGTATAAATTATTGTGGGAGATTGGGAGATTGCTCATAATGGGTGGTTTTTCCTTTCCTTTGATTATTTCAAGACTTCAATAATCAATAAAATTGGGTTATCCTTTAATTAATGTTCTCTGGATTCATCATAAGAGAGGATATTGTAAGGGAAGGAGAATTGCTCATTGTGAGAAATTGCTAATTTCTTTCCAGTCTATCTTCTGATTTGTCCTAATAAGCTAGTTTTCTATTGCTCTGGTTGTAACTATGTAACATCAATGGGTCGGCGCAAAACTGGTTTAGATGTTGTTAGATTTAACAGCACTTGAACTAGTTTTGACCTGACCAGACGACATGTTCTTCTAAAATTCCGAAAAGTGTCTGCTTTTATTGATTTTACTTAACTGTAACATCTTTATATTCAATAATTTTATATTAAATGCAAATCATATACGTTTTTTAAAAGCAATTCAATTGCATTGATTTTAAACTTACTCCATACCAGTTGTTATGTTGAGGCAATATTCAATGTAGCAACAATTACATTAGTATCTGCAGACATTATTTGGTAATTTATTGTTTGTATATGTATATGCATTCTTTTAGTTTTAAACATGATACATGTATATACATGTTGCTTTTAAGTGAAATATGATGGTCTCTTATAATTCTATAAATGAATGGTCATGTACTTTTATTGAAATATTTGTTTTATGAATTATGTTCATTATGACTTGTACATGAATGAGACTCAAACAAATAAATATATGTATACACTTGTCATTGTTTTGGAGGTGGAGCCTAAAACTACACATTTATGCGCATGCGTGATACCAGAGTAATAGTCTCATAGAGCCCAGATAGAACACTCGAATAGTAGTTTATGGAAAATAAACCAACAAAAAAATTCAAATTGACGCATTCTCATTGGATGAAAATGTAGGTTAAACACTAATGAACATTATTTAGATAAACAAATGAAGGTTTAAGAGAATACAATTATTCCCATATTCGTTTATGTTTCACTATTTTGTGTCGTTGAAAATGTATCACATGTGATAGAATGCATTTATCTAAAGCGACTATTTCACAAATTGAGGTTTTAATCTTTTTATGAATGATCTATTTGCTACATTTAAATTAAAAACACATATATCTTAAATAACGCAATATTCATCTATTTATTTAAAGGCCTCTCAATCCAGTTCATATGGCTTTGGTTCTTCAAAAACGTGTTTTTTTTAAGTGTCCCCAGTCATAAAAATTTAAGGTAGAATACCCATAATCTCATTTTGAAACCCATTTCCCGTTGGAGTACATGTACTTAGGTCGTTCTCGTTTAACATCGGTGGGAGCCCTAACTATTCGGATTCAACCAAACGTGAGAGTAATTAGTATAAGTCTAAAGAATTCCCTTCACAATCATTGGAAAAAAATAAGTATACGAATAAATCTATTACAATACAAAGATACATGTAGTCCTTCGACGAGAAGGATGACTTAACATACACCAGGTTATACAGGGAATATTCGTACGCTCGTAAGTACTGTGGGACACGATTTTATTCATCCAAGAAATTCACCACTTCTTTTTAAATCTCCTTTTGTCAAGGTGTTCTTGCTTTTTATTGATAAGTAATGTTGCGTTCTTCATGGTAATGTCATTTGGATACTTCTTTGGAATTTTGTTTTGATGAGCTGTCCTGAAAATGTCCGGAAACTATGCCACTTCCATAGAGGATCGGCTGCTTCTTTCCTCTTTCCTTATGTCCCATGGTAAAATAAAACATTTCCACGATGGTCCTTCCCTTTTCTTCACAAATCAAAATCATCTACTGTTGCTGATGATTTTTTTTTACCAATGATTCAAAAAAGTCGAGACATAGAGTCATTTCCCCATATGGGAACTTTTGAGTGCACCAAGGTATGAAATACATGTATATCGTTTCTTTACGGTATTTGATATTAAACCAATGTGACCTAAAATGATCTATTACACAATGGTTTATTTTCACCATTTGCTGGTAATGCGACCAAGTCAGTGCTTATAAATTTGAACGTTCAACCCAAAAAACAAAGGTTAGATAAAATCAGTTGTTGAGTTAAAATTGCAATGGAAATGCGGTCATGTCAAAGCGTAGCATGTGAATGTGGTCATTTCTCGTCGAATTCTGAAAATAGAATAAAACAACGGATTAATAGATAGAATAAAGTATAATATATGATAAAGCGCTACCTTCAATCGTACATGTAAGCAAACAATCATCACAAAATAGTAGTCAACATAAGATAATACAAGCGACCGATTGCAGGTAACAAATAACGTAATAATGCACGTGGATTCATATCATTGTGAAGAAAGTTTTTCACTAAAGAATACGAATATCCCGCAATTCTTCGAACTCAGACAAATATGTACCATGCTTTAAATGTGCAAGTTCAAAGATGACAAATTTCAAAGTGAAAATCACATGTCTTTGAAATGATACTGTTTAGATACTGTTTAAATATTGTTATGTACATACACGTTTCTTTTTCATGTTGTTATTTCCTATTTGTTTAATATTTGCATGACCGTGCCAAGGATCGAACTTGCACCCGCCTTTAAATTCTACCATTATGCTGTGTTAACGAATACCAAGGGCTACAGTGGTTCTGTGGTAGAGCGTCAGCCTCTTGTACCGATGTTCCTGTGGTTCGAATCCTCGTAAGGCGAGGTGAAATTTGCCGGGACTAACCCACAAATCGGCGCGAGTACTAGTTAAGTACCCAGGAAAGCAGTCGTCGACTTTGAATAATCTTAACCCATTACTAATCAATAACGACATTTGACCAGTTTGTTTCAGACGACTCTTGGTAACATTATTGGGAAAATGAGATATTGCTCGTTAAAAGCAATTTACCCTTTCCCACAATGTTTTCTGTACTATCAGAAGATTATTTGTCAATTTCATCACATTTTTTAAATGCTGTCTGCAATTTCTTTATCTTGGGATAGTCGTCCATTTAACTTTCAGTTTCCTTAACAATCGATGATAAACAGTCAAACAAACAAACAAAACATACCGGACTCACGCTCTTCTCGGAGCCTGTCCTCCAACATGCTGAGTATAGCCTCTCTTCGCTTCCAGCCGAGAAGGGAACTCACCAGCGGACTACTTCTGTAGACACAAGATGGACAAACGTGTTTAATAAGTCTTGGATATTCAAATGCGTTACTTCTTATAGAATGCCGACTATTACTACAGACGGACCGTATGGTTTTGCCAAAAAGAAAGCAAAGGCGGAATTGTAACCGTTTGGTTTACAACGGTATCATTTTCCAACTATTACGAGCATAGTTAAAACAGTTAAAACAGTTAAAACATTATCTATCTGCAGAAGCAACGCTAAATGAACCTTTCCGATTTGGAGAGGAACCTCTTCCGATGAACAATTGCTGATTGACTCCACTTGTTCCCATGTGGGGGAATGACTTTTTATCCTGTCACTAGTGTCATTTTGGGACCGATAGCAAGGTGCCGTATAACAAATGTGATATCCGGCACTAACCATATAACACATCCACGCGACAAATCATGACGTCATAAGAAAAACATGACGTCATGTTTACATCATACTCTACTTATTTTTTTCCTTTTTCTCATGTTTTATTTACATCTTGTTTGTTTGAAAGAATACATAAAGGTAACCGGATAAATAGAATAGATGGTTGGTGTCTTTGAATGGGAAAAGTTATCGAGCTCGGCTTCGGATTATTATCCGTTTCGCCTTCGGCTCACCGGATAATATTCCTAAGCCTGGCCCACTTTGCTGCATATACGTATTTGATGAATATCCGAGACGTTTCCATTGACCTGTCACATTGCAATCTTGCAACTCTGTTTAAGATAATAAACATGCGTATCGAGTTGGACTTAGGTAAATAGTGTCCGTAAGTCATTTTAAATAAACATTACCGTGTAGTTAATATATTTACCTGTATAACGACAACATTCCTGTATAATCCGCTGGCTCGCCTAAGTTCGCCAAGTCTTCAAATTGTTGTCCGTCATCAGCATTTACAGGTAACCCGTCCAGAAAGGTATCTAACTCGTAGCCTCCGGTCTGAACAGACTGGTCCCCGTTTCCGAAAGGTTTGATCGTTCGCCGGGCAACATCGTTCGACGCTGGCAGGTGACCATCCTCCATGGTTGATGGTAAGTTCGGCAGTCTCCATGGCCTCGGTGTGAACCAAGATTTCCCATTTTGCCGCAGCGATGGTTTCGGTCCGTCGGTTAAACTGCGATACGTCCATTGCCGATCGATCACTTCTGGGTCATAGACACCGGAACGAGGCTGTGACCTCTTTCCGTTACCAATGGCGGCGACCATCGGCCATTTGAACGAGGCCTGTAGGGTGACACCGACTAAGTTTAAAACCATCAACGATTGGAAAACGCATTGTGCGAGGAATGTCTTCATTGTTTATAGTGTGGTTTGTCTCTTCCTTGAATTGATCTAATTTGGTTGTTCTTCAACGGGCTGGCTCTTGTATTCAAGACCTGCAATGAGACGCGACACATTGTATAAGCTCAGTATTTGGACAGGATGGAAAGGAACAAAATTATTTTAAATCCTCTATGTCTTTATGGATTACGATTACACTTTCTTCATTTAGAAAATAAATTGAGAATACTTATAATAGTGTTGTGGTAAAAAATATCCCACCATAAAGATTCTTCGATAACACACCATAATTAACAGCAGACTTTGTGCTTTCTGGGAAGAAGTTTAATGATTTAATCAAAAGAATTAGATCACTTCTATCGTGCCCATTTACTCAATCGGAAATAAGGTTAAGAAGGAGCGCTTTTAAAGGAAATCATTTCGGGTTTTTTTTGGTTAAATTTTTGAAAGGAAACCAGTATTGATTTTCGTTTAGCAAGTCTACATGTTATTTAACAAGAGTTTCAAATCGCAGTCGACTTCAAGAAACAAAGATGGAAGCAATCGCTCTGTCTGTGGAATCATGTCTCGCAAAATTCCGCGAGAACGAGATCCATTTCACCGGGGAACCAGTGAGAAAGCGCATCTGCTAGTTTGTTCTTTGCTCTGTTTAATCCTCTACCAAACGCCAAACCTTTGACTTTCCAAAATTGAAAAAGATTGCAGACGACATTTTAAAATGTAATGGAATTGGAAAATAATATTATGTTGGTGGAAAAGAAACCATTGTTGGAAAAGGAAAAATTGATCGTTACGAGTAATTTTTCCTTTCCCCACAATGTTTTCCAGAGTCGTCTGCAACAAAGTGGTTAAATGTCGTTATTGTTTGGTAAAGAGTTAAAGTACACGTACTATATATCTGTCCCCATTACCTTTGCTTCAAATAGGGGGTCCAATGCAAAGCTATGGTAAATGCTTCGCAAACACGCAGCTATTGCTATAGAAATGCATTAAACCCTCGAAATATGGCAATGTGTCACTAGTCAAACGCGAAAGCAACAGCAGACGTGGAACCAGTTCACGAAAAAGAGATACGTTTTGTTTATAAGAAATATTCGGATAAAACCACCATTACTAAAGGTTGAGTTGCTCAAGAAGACTTAAGCATCTATAGTGTTGCAGCTGAACTTATTCTCGCACAAAGAGCTTAAAAGTTTAATTCATCTTCCGCCCAAAAAGACGTAATTTCTGCTTAGAACAAGCTGGGGTTGCGTCCTTTTCGATGGAAACGAGCGATAATCACACCTCTCGATCTATGGAATGTAATGTATGACATATGTGGTATGATAAGCAATAAAAGACTTATAACTTGTAACTTGTAAATTATTACTTGAAAGTCCTTCTATGAAGGATACTCGTGTAAGGTGCTATGAAAGGGCTATATGTGTTTTTATCAAGGCGTCGTTTCACCGCTCCAAGGTGCCTTTCTACTTAACAATTTATGCTAGAGCACTGTGAAGGTTAGAAAACAACAGTCCCGTTTATATCAATATTTCGCTAAGAAATATTGCAAAATAACACGTTATTGGAATCGTCTCTCCGAGACGCTTCCAAATTAAATGACGTCTCACATTGCAATATTGTACTTTTATTCAAGATGCTATCGATGTTGATTAGTTTTGCCTTATGCAAATATCTTCCTGAAGTTATTTAGTGAAACGATATCCAGCTGGTATTCATCAACCCAAACTACAAAAAGATAATGTGCGTTAGGAAAGACAACTCTGTAAGAGACAGTCTACTAGTGTCCGTGGAGTTCAAGTCCCTGACAAATACAGGTAAATGCGCACCACGTACTTTTCACCCAACATATAAACGCATAAACGCAACTTAGCAACTCTGTAATGTCGCTTAAATTTCATTTTTTATATGATATACCACTTTAACTTTCAGATGTAATTATAGTTGGGACTAATCGTCATGTCCTCGTATTGTGACCAAACATTTTTGTTGTATGAAAGTGGAACTATCATTATTTTTCGCCCTCAAGTTCAGAATTCAGATGCTGAGAAAAGACATTTTTCCTAAATCCATGATTTTCTTTGAATTCGACGACTGCATATGTAAGCAAGAAGGCAGCTACACTAGTTTAAGCGAGTTTCCTTGGTAAGAGATCTAACTCATCAATAACTTTGCCTACTATCGTAGGGCGGGAGAAAATAGTTCGAAGCGTGAGTTCCAAACGTGGCTTAGGCGAAAACCGGTTAAACGTTTAATTGACTAATTGATTGTAGTCGAAGTTTGAAAATCCAATTCATTGAAGCGTCTGATCAGATTTCGGTAATGAAACCAATGAATATTTCATGCGCGATTCCAGCGCCATTTTAGTCAATCGAGAAAACAGCAGTAGTCATAAATAAAGCATGAGTACTGAAAGCATTGTCGCTAAGTTCTAATTTCAGTTTCAAACCATGATTTTTACATTGTTGTGATATTGGCAACTGTCGTTTAGTGATTGGTTAGTTGTTTAATTTTTAATATCGATATGTTTGTATTGAAATAGAATGAGATGCGTTGTCGGAAAAGAAGTCTGTGTGTTCTATTTCAGCTTTACTTTTCACACAAATACTTATAAAAATGTGATATCAAGTA
Source organism: Cerastoderma edule (assembly GCA_947846245.1). Lineage (NCBI taxonomy): Eukaryota > Metazoa > Mollusca > Bivalvia > Cardiida > Cardiidae > Cerastoderma > Cerastoderma edule. The sequence goes on from OX401422.1 coordinate 11,451,071, forward strand.
GGCCATTTTTAACAAATCGGAGCAATAAAAACTTGAAGGCAATCACATGCTATTATTGATATGCTCGAAAAAGAAAAAAAAACTCATAACGTTACCTTAGTTGATATGATAGCAAAAAAATATATACTCTGACTTTAGTTGTTTCTTTTTCAAGCTCCAAATTTCAAACAAATGCTTAAAGGCACATACAAGGAGACTAATGCTATATCAAACTATATTATTTGGTAAACTTTTGATCAGATTCAAACAGTTATCACCAAAAAAAACCATCAGCACAAGTAAAACGTGAAAGTCAACTAGAAATAACCCAGATTAGCCAGTTTAAAAATGCAGATTGTGTGATTTTTTCAACCCTGACCTTGACAGTTGATACACAACTTTTTGAACCGACCAATCAGAATTTGTTATTTTGAATATATATAAACAAACAGGTTTTTGATAAACATGATTGAATTGGAGACAACTATATTTCAAGCACAAAATAACTTATGTTAAAGGAGTCTATTTAATAGGGTCTCAATGCATTTGTAAATAAATTCTCATGACTTTTATGAACATGATAATAGAACTCCATATACTTTTCTGTAATTGATTTGTACTCATCTCCTTTTATGTGCCTTTAAAGTTTGATAAATTTCTGACAATGGGCAAATATTAACCCTTAGTGAACCTAGCACTTTGAGTGTTATCAAACTTCTGTATATGTTGGCCTCGTGATCCCAATGTTGCGTTAAAGCTTCTATCTCCGTCACAAATGAAGGCACTTGAATGAGATACCACACACTTGTTTGCTGTGATTGATTTAGCTGAAGGACAAAGAGCAAATAATCATAAATATATTGTCACGGAGTATTGCTCAATGGTTAACTTTGCAAATAGTTTGTTCAATGTTAAGGCTGTGTTTATCTCCCAAGAAAATAATTGGATGCATCTCCACATACTATTTATCTGTTTCAAACAAAATACGTGATTGAAAGATGCTTAATAGTTCTTCTTTACTCTAAAGATTCGTTTCGGTTGTATTTATTCAAAGTAAAGCTTTTGTTTTGATTTCCCCTTGTTTGTCAATTTATGGTTTATAAAAAGGGTCATGACATATTGACGACGTTGCGACTTAAACAATAAAATATTGTGAAAAAAAGTAAGTTTCTGTCAGCTTTCTGATGGAATTTGTCTAAGCACAAACGAATTTGTTTTAAACACGGTATACACTAAATGCCCTTACATATTGACACTGCAAGTATTGAACTGTAAAGCATTGGCAAAGAAATGATAGTTTAGCCTAGCTATCTATTAAAGTACATTAGAGCAAACAAACTTTTTCCTAACTTGGCCTTTGCTGTATGGTAAATACGAAAGGTCCTAACATTTTGCCCTGGGATTTGAATAGTATGCCATTATTTCAATGTTTCCATCAGTCGTTTGTTTATTAACCCTTAAAGTGCTGGAACCGACTTTATGTTTATGCAAACAGGTTAGATCCAGGTCAGCCGCCAAGTAAATTGGCGGCTGACGCTGACATGTGATCTAACCTGTTTGTTACTCTGAGAATCTTTCTTTGTATTAATCAAGCAGATATTTAAGGTTTTGTAAAGAAGACGATACAACAATCAATTTTTAGAAATTACCCAGCATTCAAAGTGTTGTTGCGCGCAAGAATACAACTGTTTTGAATGATCGAACAGAAAGGGTTTACTAGCCATCATATGAAAAATTAATCCTGAAATCGCACACCATTTTTTGTCATCTGTTTAGCCACAGTAGTGTTTCATTACATACACCTTCAAATGGCGCCATTCATAATTAATACACAGTACGATTTTTTTGCGGAAACAACGCTTCAGTCCTTGCACAGAATAAATTTACATTTCTATATGGTTAACAACATTTGTACCGATTTACAACCCAATATAGAATAGCAATTTGAAATACAATTTTATATTTACAGTTAATCAACAGGTCTCTAAAATTTCTAAATCCAAAGACGTAGAAACGGTTTTGATGTTTACCATGTAAAGACTGTATAATACTTAGATATATTTTTATGCAGTTTATACCATGTTTAAGAGCAATGAACTCATGTGCTAATGTCTTAATGAACTTTGCTCTGCTCTGTTCTGGTCCGATTGCTGGGGCGATGCAATAACCCTGATGGAACTAACGAATTATCAAAAATTGAAAACATTTTTATTTTTTTAGGATGGGGTTTGATCAGTGTCATAGTTTGGCTACAGGAAAAAGCATTGAGATACATACAAGAACAGTTGTGACCCATCATATGGTAGAATGATTGAAATTTTACTCACAGCGTATACAACTTGAATTTGTAATATATATACAGTCAGACTTGTGTTAAGGGGCCTGCCTATGGGACAGAGTAGATTGGCTGTTTAAGACAGGTTGGCTGCTTAACACAAATTGATATACACTATAGATCTAACAATGGGACTTTCTGTAATGGTTGTTTAAGGCAGGTTGGCTGCTTAGGGTGGTTGCTTAATACAAGTAAGACTGTATATATATATTCAGGACAAAGGATTGGGATACTTATTAAAACAGTTGTGGGCTATTTAGATGGCAAAATAATTGAAATCTATCTTAAAGGGGAGGGAATACATTTCGATATTGTTATATATTCGGACATGGCTCCGAAATCAGTTTAATTGCATGATGTACGCTAAGCGAACTCAGGTATGTATGCTAAAATGGTTGTAAACGTTCGTTTTGCCAATGCTTTTTTTCTCAATCATTCTGGTTTCTGATTGGTCAATATGCGTCATTGTCGCCTATTGACCAATCAGAAAACAGGATGATTGAGCTTGCTTATGAGCTGAGAACAAAATATATTTTTAATCACGATGACTTGCCACTCTATTTTTCATACTTCGGAGTCCCGATCCAAACATATATGATTCGCTAGCGTCGAATACCCCACTCTGGAGTTAGATTACCCAGTTGATTTTGTTAAGAAACCGTTTTATTTTCACTCTGCCATTTGTCATTGATAGCGTGGGTGGGTGAATTATTTATGCGATCTTATGGTTGTATAACACGCTAATGGTTTAACTGGCTCATTGAGGAATCGAATGGTTGCTCGAGTTGGATGATTAATTGCTTGCGAATCGATTTGTACTTAGCTCCTAAAGGAGTTTGAGGTGCCCACATAATGAATGATAAGCCGTGTTCGAAACCTTGCTCGAAACACATTGCCTTTGAATAACGAGATCGTTGCCGCATGAATTTGTCGTCGGAAACCAATGGTTTAGGTATGTTTATTTTGGGAAAGCAGTCCGCGGTCGGGATAGAAGAATATTGTGCTGGTCTGGTGATAAAACTTGCAACCAGGAACATTAATATGTAGGCTTACCAGGCTACCGTTTTACTAAAGAGTTTACACTTTTAATTTGCGTAAGTCTTAAACAACAATTCCTCTTATTTCAATATTTGGCGAAGCAATATTGCAAAGTAACACATCATTGGAATCGTCTCTCCGAGACGCGTCCAATGACGTGTCACATTGCAATATGGTACTTTCATTGGAGATACTATCCATGTGTATCAGTTATGACTTACGCAAATATTTTCCTTATGTGAGTATACCAGGAAAATAAAAATGTACATACAACAGGTGAAGATAGGTGTACACATTCCAGTAGCCAGGAGCTTTAAAAGAGGCGGATGCTACGAAAAAATTAAAGGTGCACATGAATGGGGCATCGATACATGTACATGTATGCATATCACAGGCATACGTATATGTACATATCAGGAGCATGGATAGGTGTGTGCATATCATGGGCATACGTAGGTAGACATACCAGGAGCATCGATACATGTACATGTATGCATATCACAGGCATACGTATATGTACATATCAGGAGCATCGATACATGTTCATGTATGCATTTCACAGGCATACGTATATGTACATATCAGGAGCATCGATACATGTTCATGTATGCATATCACAGGCATACGTATATGTACATATCAGGAGCATCGATACATGTTCATGTATGCATATCACAGGCATACGTATATGTACATATCAGGAGCATGGATAGATGTACATGTATGCATATCACAGGCATACGTATATGTACATATCAGGAGCATCGATACATGTTCATGTATGCATTTCACAGGCATACGTATATGTACATATCAGGAGCATCGATACATGTTCATGTATGCATATCACAGGCATACGTATATGTACATATCAGGAGCATGGATAGATGTACATGTATGCATATCACAGGCATACGTATATGTACATATCAGGAGCATGGATAGGTGTGTGCATATCATGGGCATACATATGTACATATCAGGAGCATGGATAGGTGTGTGCATATCATGGGCATACGTTTATGTACATATCAGGAGCATGGCTAGGTGTGTGCATATCATGGGCATACGTATATGTACATATCAGGAGCATGGCTAGGTGTGTGCATATCATGGGCATACGTATATGTACATATCAGGAGCATGGATAGGTGTGCGCATATCATGGGCATACGTATATGTACATATCAGGAGCATGGCTAGGTGTGTGCATATCATGGGCATACGTATATGTACATATCAGGAGCATGGATAGATGTGTGCATATCAGAAGCATGAGCATGAGCAAGGATTGAGCATGGATTATGGATGTTCACATACAAGGATTAGAGATGTTCATTTCAAGAGCGCGGTTTATTGAATCTCATACCATGAGCAATGGTTAAAGATGCTATTTCTATGATGAGCCTGGATTATAGATGCAAATTCCATGAAGATAAGTTATTGGACCCGTATCTGGAGCATGGATAAGTGCACAGTAGTAGATCAATGTCATTCCCCCTCACGCAACAAGCATATCTTACATTTTGTCAGGAGATGATATAAAAAAGTCAAAGCATAATTCAAGGTACCTAAGTGACGAACATCGGCGCTAGGATAATCGTTACATTTCCTCAGAGACCGATTATATACGCATTTCGACTTCCGGGAACTCTCCCAAATCTGTTCCACGGGACCGCTTAACCCATTACCAAACAAGGACAACATTTTACCACTGTGTTGCACACGGCTCTGGAAAACAACTGTGGGAAAAGGAGAAATTGCTCGTAACGAGCAAGTTCTCCTTTTCCCACAATGTTCTCTGTCATATCGGAAGATCTTTTTCCAAATTCATCACATTTTGAAACATCGTCTGCAATCTCTTTCAATATGGGAAAGTCGGAATTTTGGCGTTTGACAAAGGTTTAACAGTCAGTCGAGAATCCCTTGTCTCCATTTTAGCTTTGACACATTTGTTGCAGAAATCTAACGAGACCACGTTGGTTTGATAAATAGCTTATTACGAGTGTCGGACAATTCACTGTCTTTAGGAAAAAACACAAAAGAACACAGAGACAGTAATTATTTCCTGCGGGGGAATCATGTGACCAATGTTTAGTTGCTTATGCCCGAACAAGATGGCCGTGACACAAGTAGTTTTGCTTTTTTCACCTATATTTTGTCAATGATATCCACATTGGGCTCCCCTCATGCGGGTTACACACTGTGGCTCTTTTTGGCAAAAGTAGGTGAAAAAAAAGCAAAGATACCTGCTCTGTCATGGGCGTGACCATCTTGTTCGGACATAAGATCATTTACATAGGTTACGTGATTCCCCCGATTGAATGCGTTATGCTTGAAGCTTGAAGCAAACTTCTGTATTTCGTCCAATGCTTTCATTGAATCAATCTGAACACATCGGATGTACTCAATCAAAACGGTTCTTACATGATATGGATGCCACCATATTGTTTCTGGCGAGACTTACGTCACTTTACGTTCGCTTTCAAAAAATAGATCTTAAATGTGAAATCTAAAAGTCTTTAACTTAATTAAGGAAACAATCATATGTGTTAAAATTTATAGTTTTGCCATTTCGTATTAGTTACCGATAAAACATTATTAGAAAGGATGTCCATCACTACTTTACGTGGACGCTTAGAGGAAATGTGTTATACGCCGGGGACGGTTTACCCGAAAGATTGTGACCTTACACTTATGTTAGAAGTGTATTTCTCAGCTCACGGAAATACCCGAGCAGTTTCGATTGTCATTGAATAAGATCTCCTGACTTTTTCGTGTTCAAGACGACGGCGAAATGAGGCCTTACGTGAATACTTTACTCGGGAAAGAAGGGCAAAAGAAAAACGCTAATTAGGAGAACAATGATAAACCTTTGCTATATAATATAAACCAGGGCATGCATGGAAACAGTGTTCATACCTTTAGGCAACACACACCACGTCTCAATGCTTACTACACACTTGTCCATTTAGTGTTTCAGTCATCGAGTTCATAAGTGACAGCTTTCTAGTGTGAGAATAACCCCACGGGATCTGTTCTAGGGAATCGCAAACATATTTAGTAAGTGTGAACTACCAAACACTCCTGTCTGTGTTTTTCGTGAATAGACAACTTGGGAATAAGATTCCCCGAAGTGGACAGCTAGGCTTGGCTAGTCTTTGTTTGTTTTGCGGAAAATCATCGTTAATGATCAATGCATAGCAAGGGATACTACAAAAATGTATGCTCAGTGTGTTTTTCCCCATGCAATATAATCATATTCCTAAGAGTGTATACAGAAATGCATAGATGTGGGGAAAACTGGATGTTAAAAATCAATTCTTTAAAACCGTGCATCAGCTGTACTGTTGTTTGCTACGCTTGCACAATAGTCATTGGAAGCAAATTAAAGTTTTTATTTAAGCTTTAGGGCCTGTATATAGTGATTTAATATGTATTTAGATCGAAAAGCGTTGCAACGGTTTTTTAAATATATCGCATTTATACTGTATACACTTAGATGCATTGACGCGTGTTTAATTGATTTTGCTTTTTAAAAATTATTTTAATCGTAAGACATTTAATTATACAAAATCTTTTTTTCTCAACGATATTTTTTTTATTTCAAATTGCATCGTCTGTTAAAAAGCAGCAGCAATAAATCTTCTATTACTTCGTTCCTGTTGTCTAAATCAGGCGCTAGAAGCGGTCGTTAAATTTGGAATAAATCTAATTAGCAAACACCACGAAGAATGCAAGTAAATTGCGTTTTAACCATTCTCCAAACCTGACAAATACTATCAGCAACTGCAATTTACAACATTTTTATGCAGTTCTGGTATAGTAAAGCATAATTTAAGGTATAGTTTAGAGTAAGTAGAATGTTAAGAAAATGCTGTTTCGTCAGTTCAAAATCTAAATGTGATTTTAGTTTCGGAGTATGTGTTATTTTCCAGTAAACATTTGTCACCAGGACAAACAATAAACACAACACATAGAGCATTAAACTCGACTTCGCTTGTGAGATTCTAGGATAACTAATCGAATGCAGCAACTTCTGCCCACAAGCTGCCATCATGAAAACCGATTCGTGTTTTCCGTTTAGAAAAAAAGCAAGTTTATTTCATGTACCTCATACATGAAACTAGACCTGGTTCAATTCAAAAGAAAACATCGACCGATCGTATAAGACTGAAAAACTGTTCTTACTTTATGATAGTTCGAATATGTCAGAATTCTTTTTTTAAGAATTAAATGCTATTAGGATGAATTTTTATAGAAAGGTAACTTGTTACTTTATCCGTTATTTCATAATACATCATCTTATCGTATATGCTATTAGAAAATTTAGAAAACACTGTCCAAAAAGGATAAGTTGCTCCTTCTTAGCATTGTATTCCTTTGTTATAATGGTTTCTAGAAAGTATCATGAGAAAAAATTGATATATGTTCCTTTATCGTTGATGTTGCTATTTTGGCTAAGCAAATGTCTTAATATGGGAGAATGAATTAGATTATATATTGCAAGGTTTCATCTAAACGTAATGTGTTACCAAAATAAGGACGAACATGAATTAAATCCTTAAAACAATAAACAATCCTTAAAAGCAGCCATGATTCTTGCATACAAGCTATAAGCACTTTCAAAAAGATTTCTGCGTAAACCTTTCCAATTCACTATTCTTGTTGTGGTTTTAACGCCTTCTTCATCCAGACATACACTACAATCTTACAAACTACTGGTCGTTGAAAATTCTTACAGAACAGAACAAATCTTTACATACAATAAGTGTTATTAGAGAAATAACATTCAAACTGAAAAAAGTCGGAGTAAGCGAGTGAGGGAGGAAGAGAGAAAGAAATAGAGAAAGAGAAAGAAAGAAAGAGAGGGAGCAAGAAAGAGCGAGGAATAGAAATAGAGAGAGAAAGAAATAAAGAGAGGGAGGGATAGATAAGGGGAGACGGTGAGAGAGACAGATAGTGAAGACAGATAGACAAACAGAGAGAGAGAGAGAGAAAGAGAGAGAGAGAGATGAAGAGAGAGAGAGAGAGAGAGAGAGAGAGAGAGAGAGAGAAAGAGAGAGAGAGAGGGAGGGGGTGAGAGACAGATAGTGACAAAGAGAGACAGACATAGACAGACAAAGAAAGACAGAGAAAGGCAGAGAGTGACAGACAGACACAGACAGAGAAAGACAGAGACAGACACAAACAGACAGAGACAGACAGAGAGAAATACAGATACTTTAACAGAGAGCAAATGTTATTGTATTCCGAGAAATGGAAACTACACCAACATTGGCGACAATCTAATACAAGTTAGATCACGATCTACACGTGACGAAATCTCGCGTGGTGTTCATTAGCCTGAAGGTACTCCTGACAGCTTGAACGATGTTTTTTTCCAATTTAGAAAAAGAGAGGCCGGGTTTTTATTAGCAAAAACTAAAGGCATAGAGAAAGTTTTTGTTCCCCCTCATAACACGCTTGTCATGCCAGATGCATGTCCTGGAATAGAACTGCAATCTGCGGGTGTTCATAATTACCTTTACCCTTTAAATGCTGGGTAATTTTCCAAAAATAGACTTTTGTGTCGTCTGCTTTCCAAAACCTTAAATATCTGCTTAATTTTGTCAAGAAAAGATACTCAGCGAAGCAAACAGTATGGATTACAAGCCAGTCGCCCGAACCTAACCTGTTTGCATAATCACGAGTCGGTTCAAGCACTATAAGGGTTAAAGTTTTGAATCCTTTCCAACACATGGAATGTTATGGCCAATCGAAATTGAAAACAACTGCACAAGAACATATCAAAATTCAAAAATATTTAAAATGTGTTTTCCTCTAATTTTTGGTTGAAATATTAGTATGTCCCGTTTTGCATTAATAGTTTCTTAAAACGTAGGGGTCTTCGTGGCATGTTGGTTTAAGAAACGAACTTTCAATCATAAAAAGCCCCTCTTTGAGTGGGTGCAAATCACGATAATGGTTAATTTGCGTAACCATGAAAGGTAGTCTTCCGGTGAACTAACATAAAGTTCATAGGTTTAGCTATCCTAATCACGTTGGATAATTATTAGTTCATAATGGTGTAATGTTTACAATTACATTTGATACCTATTTGTTCAAAATGGAGTAATTTATACAATCACATTGGCTATCTATTTGATCATAAAAGGTGTAATGTTTACAATCACATTTGATATCTATTTGGTCATAAAGGTGTAATGTATACGATTACACTGAATACCTATTATTTCATAATGATTTGTAGAAAGTAAATTATCACAGTGGATATATTTTATTGCAAAATGTTTGAATGATATATGATCACATGGTTACCTTTTATTTCAAAATGTTTAAATTTGTACTGACTTGATGATAAACTGTATATAGTTTAAGTCAATAAAGAATCATGAATCTTGAATTCTGTCTCAATCACGGCTTGTGAACGCTCTACCACACCAACGTGGTGCTAACGACGACATCGGTTGCGAAACTCGTTTTTCGGGTTAGTATTTGCTATTCTCTTGTAGGAAAAATAAGAAATCTCCTCCAATTCAAAACTGAAACTTTGCCAAACGTCACTCCCACAAAACCAAAGGTGTCAGTGGGGCTCGAACCCGGATCCCCGAGTTCTAAGTTCGCTACCTTTACCACTGGGGCAAGCATGACACTTTATCATTGTATAAGAAAAGTCGGGCATGGACACCGACTGCACTTTTTTTCTTTTGGAACTTTCGACATTCAAGTTGTGCTTTTTTGTTCATAATGCAAAGGAAATTGCGTGATTTGTTTTTGGTAGTTTTTCCCTCTCTTATAAAATCCTCATCTTTTTAGTTCGATGACGAGTCTAATTACTGCTTTAAAGGTACATGCTCACAGACGAGAACATTTGAAATCAAAAACCAAATGTCGTTAAAAAAATACAGTTTTTGTTTTGTTGTTGGAAATACAATTAAAAGAAGCTTACTGGACAAATAATTAATTCAGGAAGCGCCAGATTATCTAAGCGCATGTATGCACATCATATGTGGTAGATCTGAAAAGCGATGTCACGCTTTTGGATCAAAATACATGTTAATATACTGTTTACATACTTTATGAAATCAAAAACGATCTAGTTTCGCCTCCGATAACTAGACATAAATGCGTATCAAATAACAGTATAACCGTTGGACAGTTTTAAAAGGAATTCATTTTCAATTTCAGAATTTCATCACATTTGTGCACAAGAACCTTTAACCTTTTAACCTCTCTATAATGTAATTTTGTCGTGACACGCCCTTGAGTAACAATACTCGACACGAATGGGTTCGATTATAACGATCTTTAGAAAGGATGAAGGTTTCCAATGGGTGGGAGAGAGAGAGAAACCACTCCTAACCAATTAGCCTAACGAATTCAAGTGATAAGCCCAAATTGTATTCTATTCCAGTAAAGAAGCATTTAATCACCCAATTTAACCTTTCTTTTACCATAAGTCTTTACAAAAATCATTAAGACAAAATGAGGAATTGCTCTACCCGTGTAATTCCTCATTTTGTCAAAAGGATTTTTATGGGGAAAACATCTGCTTCCTGTTCATTAGAAATGACCACGAGTTAAAAAGTGGGTCATTTTGTGTCCATGCTGAAAACGGTATGTATGCCTTTTTGGACAAAGCCTTCTTGCTCGGGGGTGAGATCTGTCACGAACAGTGGTCGCTCTAGCCAAATCGTGAGCGGACATGACTTTGGAATAGTCTCACGACAACGATTGACGTATGAGAACCAAACATTACATTGTCCTTTATTGCCAAAACAGTTTCAGTTTATAGCAATAACCATATAGAAATATATCATGACGAAGACCATTTAAGAGAGCATATAAAGCCATAGATGTTAGCTGGAGAATAATTATTGTGTTTACAACATGCACACAGACAATATATATTTATGTAAATACACACAAAATGGTTATATATCACAATTGAATGGTTTTTTTTAAATAATATTTTCTTAAAAGATTAAGATATCAACATATCTTTGTTTCATATTTTCTCAGTCGTATCTTCTCGGTAATCTCCGGCTTGTGTCGGGGATTGCCGAGTAGATACGATTGCAAACGGACATGCCTTTCGTCAATGACCTACTTTCAAAACTTTCAAAATCCTCCCCATTACCTCCGAGGTTATTTTAAGAAATGGCCGAGGTGTTCCGAATGATTATGTGTAAGTCAGCATCCTGTTCATCGGTCTACAACATCAGTTGCTACAGATAGAACACGGGTTAGTACAAGGCACACCTGTCGAACACATTAGTAATAACCCTATTCCACTACGACCAAGAATCCCACGAATCACCCAAAATAGCTAAATTTTAGGATTCGTAGATGGATCGTAATCATTTCGCGAAGTTATTAACTCATTCGTATATATTCTAAGTCGGTTCTTGCAATTCTTGAGCGATCGGGAATTCGTGACAAAAGTTTTGAACTGTTCAAAGTTTTGGCCCCGAACTCCACGATTAAAAGAATCGTAGCTTATTCGTAACAACTTCGTTGTGCGTTCTTGGGCATCGTAACTGAAACGTAATCGATTCGAAGGTAATCGGGTGTATTCGTAACTCATTCGGGGGATCTGTGAACACGTGACTTGACGCGAATCGACTGCGAATTCGTCACGAATCCTCCCGAATCCTAAAATTTAGCCACTTTTGGTGATTCGTGGGACTCGTGGTCGTAGTTGAATATGGCCATAGGGCCATTAGACCAGAAAATTTGAAAAATATCACGAATCCTCCCTAATCCTAAATTTTAGCCACTTTTGGTGATTCTTGGGATTCGTGGTCGTAGTTGAATAGGGCAATAAGTCACATTCTCCTTCGCAGTGATCTCCATTTTAATTTTGGTTAGGAGCTCTCTGCTATCACAGAAAAAATCCTTCCAGATCTGGTAGGGTTATATTTTTTTCATTATAAATTTTGAACCGAAATCTGAAAAAAAGCATTTTTCAATTTTAGAGAAGTTTGACTCTTTTGGCCCAATCATTACAAAAAAGTAATGGCAAAATTTATGAAAAAACTGACAGAAGTTGTTTAAATCGTACTCAAGCCAGTTCGCAACCTTATTCTTTTTTCTTGTTGGTTCGCAACAAGGTCCAGTAAAAGCCAACACAGAAAATGTTCATTCGATATAATGAAGCAATAAAGTACATAGGGCCATGCTTCCAAAGTAACGGACACCGAGTAAACACCAACAATGCATTTTCGTTATAAAAAAATCCTCTCAAGATGGATTCTTTAACACACATTTTGAAAACAAGTAATATAGTCATGACTGACAATACTGAAGAAATTGTCAAAGTATGCATGACTTTGATTCATCATTCATTTTCAAAGCATGGCAAATTGAAATCAATCACAGAGAACCCATTTCTTTGGTGTCTGCGCTATATTGATTGGGTCACATGACTCGTCGTCACGTGATTTCGATGATGGCAGTTAGTCAATCGGAACTACTCGGGTATTTCCGTGAGCTGTGAAATACACCTCGGATATAAGTGTAGGGTTACAATTTTTCGGGTAAATCGGCATCCGCCAATTGACACATTTTCTAAGCGTGCACGTTAAGTAGTTCAATGTGTATGGAAGTGTTGGACACCCTTTTTAATCATTTTTTATCAGTAACGCATACCAAATGGCGAAATTGTTGCGGTGACATGTATAGTTGTTTCCTCAATTAAATTTAACGACTTTTTCGATTTCACATATAAGATCTATTTTTAAACACGAAAGTGAAGTGACGTCATTCCGCTGGGAACCAATATGGCGTCATCCCTATTATTTCAGAGGTGTTTTCATTTGATTAACCCGATGTGTTCAGATTGGGCAGTTAGTCAGAGAATCGGACAGCTACATGCCCGCATGTACAATCACCCTAACTAGCTTTTTTTTTGAAGCACGGTTCTACACCATATTAGGCAATCAGAAATCTATGGTCTAATGTTAAACCAAATGTATAACTGTCAAGATAGGGTGGATAAACCACGAGAGGTAGTTCTTGGAAATACAGCCTAGTTTGCTACCTGTTCGCCCATAAGATACACGAGGATGCCTTGCTGACTAGCATTGATTCTTAGAGGGTGTTTGTCATGAGTTCAGACCTTTACCTCATTGATCATTTCCGAAACGCCTGCTCCAGAGGATGAACAGGAAATGCCGGCTTACAGTGCTGACCTCTGCTTTTATGATGTTTTATTTCTGTTTGGTAAGAGAATAAATAATGGTAAACGAATAGGCCTGTAGAAAACATCAAGAGCAGCATGTCTTGGTTTCTTTAGTATCAAAATACTGACTAGGATGGTATCGTGGAAGGCACTTTAGACTTTATTTCTTGAAGAATAGAGAGGGGTCCCACAAAACAATGATCTCACATCCAACATCTTTGTAGGTCAGGGAACAAATGCGCACGCATCCCTGATTTCCTGGTCTCCGGCTCCGAACCCTATGATCCTATCAGAAGTCTTTGGGCCGAAATGTTACCAACGAACCGGGAAACAAAAAATAACAGCACAGCGTGTTGCGCATTCGCATCCTCCCCAACTCCCCTGGTACCCAGTTTTGGACCGCCCGATCCTTTTAGAATTCGATAGACAACCATGCTCGTTAACCGACAAACCAAGCAACAACAAGGGGAACCAAGCAACGACACAATTACATGCCCACGCTCCCTCCCGTTTTCGTTGAACCCGGCTTCGGACCCAATGATCCGATTAGGAGTCTATTGGACAATATCCTGGTGTCGTCTGACAATTGAAGAGGGGGCTAATAAATCAATTCCGCCCATTACCCAGAGCCGAACATCAACGAGATAATCGTCGAATAGGCAGCATCAGTTGACGACAACAGTTTGCGTTGGAAAAGCGTCACTTCCACATGATGTATATCATACTGTATATCATTGTCCCATTATAGATTTCTCGTTTTGTCACTATGGTTTCCAAACCATTTCAGTTTGATACAGGTGCTATTCTAGTGTGTGATAGTTGTTAGTGAAGTGGTGGGCTTTGGTAAAGTATAGGCGTAAAGGGATGGATCATGTTCGACACGACTATTTGATGTTTTCAATCACAAAAGACCCCAATCAAGTCGGTTTGAAAACAACAACCGCCGCGTGAAATGCGTGTCATACGGAAAGCTTCGAGTGCCATCGACAAATCGAGTCGAGGCGCGAGAAAGGGGTGTACCAGTTATCATTTAATCTTAAAACACGAAAACGCATCGTTATGTTATCTGTATGTTACGATTCACGAATCCGATTTTTCTTGCGATCAGAGCATTAAAATACATTCGTAGGTTGGGCAATTTGGCATTTTATCATAATGATTTTGCAAAGATTTGATGCAGAAATATATTGTTTTTTATCGACTTCCAAGATATTCAAGTTTGGGACAGTGTTATATGCCAACGTGTGGTAACTTTTACATATAATCTAATAAACAACATTTCCTTTTGATTTTACTCCATAAGTTAACTTATATATTATTAATATAAATTATTGCTAATTTCTGTTCTCAATCTTTTTGTTTACTCTATACAACGTTTTTTGTTTTAGTAAACCACTTCTTTCGTGATTGCGAAAACCTGATATTTTTTGTATTTGCCAGAATAGAAACACGCTATCTGTCTTTTAATTATTATGTGTTTAACTCATTACCACCTAACGCCACATGTTTGCGTCTTGCAGTTGACGCTTTTCAAAGAGCATTATGCCAAAACATTTTTTTTGTCAATTTATTTACATATCACAACAGCAGAAAAGAAAAGTTTTCCACATTCTTACAAAGCTTTTCTAAAGTCATCTGTTTCAAGTTTCAAATGTTGTCTGCAGGTGGTAAATAGTTAAGACCCAATCATACATTAATACTGAATCATTCCAAACTAGTTGTCGTTTTACTACATTAAACATGGCCTGGGGATTGAAATCGCACAAAAGATGCACGCATCGAACCATTATTAATATTGATGGTCATATCAAAGGTCACGTGGCGTTATAGTTGTGTACATCTTGTACTCAGGGGATAACAGTTCTTGGCAACCCTGAATATTAAATGACAGTACAAGACACGCTCAAAGATTATGAGCAATGGCTAGAACCCGAGACTTCATCATCCTGTTCAACGTTCTACGTCGTCAGAAATGATCGACGCCTGTACTTTGACGTATCACAGCATCATATGGCTTTTAAAGAAGAGCTCGCAGTCGACGGGCGCAAATGCCATAGAAACATCGCCCGTCGACTACTATTTCTCTACCGAGTGTTAGGCGTACCGCCGTTATACAGCATTGGTTATCATATACCACCAGAACCGGAACGTTGATGGTCAACTCATGCGGGGTACACAATGTAGCTATCATTGGCAAAAGATGGTGAATAAAGCAAAATACATGTTCCGTCATTTGCGCGGCCATCTTGTTCGGACATAAGATAATGATCATTGGCCACGTGATTCCGCATGTGTTATATTCATTCTTTTTACACGGGTTGAATTCGTTTGTTCTCGATTACTTTTATGTTTCGTTCGAAAACATGCATTTAAACATTCTAAACAACTACGCTCAGGATTCCTTAAAGAGATAATTCTTTGATAGATATTGAAGACATGTTTGTAGATTCGTTTGACGTGACTTTAAAATTGTGTCTTAAAGTTCTCGATTTACTTTTCAAAAGATAACGTTTTGTCTTGTAAGCATTGGAGCACGTGTTAGAATCTCAATATAAAATTTCATATAAATTTCACGAAGCTATACTGTAGCTTTAGCAGGATGTTGAGGAAACTTATATGACAGAGAAGAAACAATACCCACGACAAATAATTTCTTCATTTCCTCCCCTTTTTTCGCGATTATTTCTACCAAAATTTCACCTACATAATATAATTTATCATGATTTCTTACAACCGGCGTCTAAATGTGCTTTGAATCAAGACCGGCCTAAAAATCAAAAAGCTATATTCGAAACACCATTCTTCCAATCTGGTGAAATAAACACGATATAAACAGCACACAAAAACAACAAAGATACATTTTCTTTGTGATGCTTGCTTGTTGATAAATGATCAAAAACGTTGTGCGAAATTGATAGATTATTCATAAGGAGCAATATAGCTGCTGATCCCAGTCGTTTCTAAAGACATGTGCAGCCTATGCAACAACATTTAGATATGCTTGAGTAGAAAGGGGTCGTAAAACACCTTCTCACGCTATTGCCTTTTGTTACCAATGTGTACATTGACCTCAGACAACCTCAATGCAAAGAGCGTTTGCTATCAGATGTCAATAGAGCCTTAACGAAGACATGCCACATTTGTAATACGGAATCTGTGTTTTCTCATGTGATATGAGAACTTTATCATTCAAATGTGAGAGACCATCCATTTAAGGCTAGACTTGGGCAGAGAGAAAAGCATGAATGTGATTTTACTTCTATCTTCATTGCACCTACATCTTAACCGACGCAGTTGCAACATATGTGTTGCATAACAACTGAGAAATATACTTAATTGTTCTTAAAGAAAGTCACAAATTTTCTACCAGAATTTAGTAAAGAAAAATCTTCTGTTGCCAATTTCATCTTTTGTAGCCCATTGTTGGTTTCAACTTGAACATGTCACAGCATTCGAATTTTGGTATCTGGGTTCAAAGATAAACTAACCTCTCGGTGTTATCAGATCTTTGATGATTATATAAATAAATAAAGTGAAGATCTTGTCACCAATTACTTATTTTTACTTATAGGCCTAATAGTGTGTTCATCTTTGAAAATTATTTTATTTTAACAAAGGATAAAATGTCAACACTGGATAATTAGTTCATGTCTGCGACAAAGGGAGTGTTAAAATACTCGAATTATATCGTGCCCATTTTACGCTCTGGGGAGGCTGGTCTAACCGGAAGTGGAATACGGTTAGAGTGCACCGTTATTGGCTAAATCAGTTGTTACGCATGCGCGGTCCACACACGCTACCATCCCAATCCGAGATAGCACTACAAGTCTTCCATAGAAATTGACAACGTAATTTTGAAATAATTGTAACAAAATAACCGTTGTTCTAATGATCTGGGGCCCGTTTTACTAAACAACTTACGGAAAATGTTTGCGTAAGTCATAATTGATAAACATGGATAATATCTTCAATGAAAGTACAATGATGCAATGTGGCACTTCATTGGAAACGTCTCGGAGAGACGATTCCAATGATGTGTCACTTTGCAATATTGCTTCGTCCAATATTGAAATAAGAGGAATTGTTGTTTTAGACTTACGCAAATCTTAAGCGTAAACTGTTTAGTAAAACGGTGCCCTGGCCTTTGCTACTCTTATTTTCATCTTTTGACAATCTATGGAAAATGTATTTTAGTCATATTCAAATACAAAATATGTCTATCTTTTGTGAAATAAAAAGATGAATAAACGTTTCTCCTTTACAAGAACAGAACAGAAACGCCTCACTATAATACAGACGTATATAAAGTGCAAGATTTACAATACATGGAAAGTACAAATTAATGCCGACGTTAAGGTTAGAGTATTCGTACATAACGTCATACCAGACACACGGAGAGTATATATGATCATTGTTAGAATTGTCACTCAATCTAATCGTGGACTTTATCATGAAGGACAGTGGTCAAGAGGTAGAGCTTCGGCCGTCGGACACGAGGGTCGTGAGTTCGAATCTCGTCTGAGGCGGGTCCCGCCTTGCGCCCTTTCATTGGTCTACATTCGGCGATCATCATAAATAAATACTCAATCATTTAGAATTAAGACTAAGTTCGTTGAATAAATGCTCATTTACTCTTAATTGAAATAAAGTGTATTCACTTCTCACTTGTTAATTCGTAGATATGGTTGTTTCAATTGTCCTCTCTAATCGACTATTCAACAAATTCCATAGATGATACAAATTACAATGAACAATTAAAGTGTGCATTCGTAAACAGCAAGTCAATTTCGACTGAACGTTTGAACCACGGGTGGGACAATCCAGAGGTTCTGACGCACCATTTCATAGACAATCACAATGGCAATACTTTATTCAAGACGTAAATCATACAGTTTCTTGTTACAATATAAGTACAAATGAACATTAATTATGATATATATGTAAATATAAAAAAAAGACCATCGTATCTACCTTTGACCTATCAAAAAAAAGAAAGAAAAAAATAAAAAGAAGAAAAATGAAAAAAAAAAAAAAAAAAAAAAGACCTATCAAAAAGCAAATCTATGCCATATATTTTTTAAATTAGCTACTTGGAGAGTATCCCGCATAGCGACATACATTATTTAGATATACTCTGTATTATAGACCACATGGTAACTGTTAAACATGTACATTATCTACGTAATGCTCAATTAACGAGGCTTAGTTACGAGCGTCAATTACAACGTTACTACGTTGAAACTAAACGCATGCCGTGGTGATATAGCAATATGATATCAAATTTAATTATCCCCTAATTTCATAATGGCCAATTTTATCGCATCTATTTCAGATCTCCACTGAAATCACTGTAACAAAAGGAGCAATTGCTCATTGGGAGCAATTGGTCCTTTTATCACAATGATTAAAACACAGTTCCTTGAAGGAAATCTTTTTTGTGCATTATTCTTACTTCATATACATGTACCACGGATGGAAAATATACTAAACTTCAGCCAATTCTACGAGTTCAAAACTGAAACGTTACCTATAAGCGGTTGGATTCTACTTTTTTTATATGGGTTTTACATCAACATTATTCCAGTTATGTAGCGATGCCCGACTCTTAATGATGGAGGAACACCCCATACTCAACTGCCCATAAGGGCTGGTCAAGGCGGGTAGAACCATCGGCATTCCGTAAGTCAGTCGGGAGACTGCCTCTCATGAAAATCCATATCCCGCTCATGAGATGTTGCATTCTATCAATCGGAACTACTCGGGTATTTCCGTGAGCTGAGAAATACACCTCGGATATAAGTGTAGGGTTACGATTTTTCGGGTAAATCGGCATCCGCCAATTAACACATTTTCTAAGCGTGCACGTTAAGTAGTTCAATGTGTATGGAAGTGTTGGACATCCTGTTAAATCATTTTTTATCAGTAACTCATACCAAATGGCAAAACTGTTGTTGTGACATGTATAGTTGTTTCCTCAATCAATTTTAACGACTTTTAAGATTTCACATTTAATATCTATTTTTATACACGAAAGTGAAGTGACGTCATTCCGCTTGGAACCAATATGGCGTCATCCCTATTATTTCAGAGGTGTTTTCATTTGATAAACCCGATGTGTTCAGATTGGCATTCTATAAGAGATGAATAATGTTTTTAAATTTTCGATTTCTTGTCTGGAGATAAAGACAAATAGCAAAAACCAACCCTAAAAACGCTAAGCCGGAAGTCGCGCAACCGATTTCGCCGTCAGCACTATGATGGTGTTAGTGCGGTATAGCGTTCACTAGCCGTATGTGCGTTGTATCCTGTTGCTTTTGTATTAGATCAGTCACAAATTTCCACAATGGGGGGATGAGTTAAAATGAGCTTGGGTTACAAATGCCAACGGATGGCCTATTAAATTGATACCTTCATTTGACCTTTATATAACTCCATATCGACTCGATCCAAACGTACTAAACAACCCTTCTGTCTTCATAAAAACAGAGGCATTTTCTGACGTCTAAGTCAAAAGCGTTTGGATGAGCCAAGTGTTTTTAGCTCGACTATTCGAAGAATAAGGAGAACTTTACTACTCATCCGTGCGTCGGCGTCGCTGTCGGCGTCACACCTTGGTTAAGTTTTACATGCAAATTTGTATCTCATTAACTACTGTATATATTGGGTTTATACTTGTTACATGAGTTCGGTGTAATTATATCAGGTCTCTGACCAAGTTTCATATCTCTTGTCTTGATTTTAGGAAAACAATTGGGTCTTAAATACTTGAAAAATATTGGCTTAACCTTTGCGTGCATATTTGTACTGTAGCAACTTTTGTAAGGAATCATTGTGTGCATCCTCATATTTTAGAAAAGAAAATATTTTACTGACCTATACCCCTCTCCGACATTTATCGATTAGTAGAGCATGCTGTCTTATGGACAGCTCTTGTTTTATGATTAAGTGGGAGGGGGCTCAAAGTGTGGTTCGATCAATTTTAATTCATCCTTAAAACGATTTTTTTTTCGAAAATGATCAGTGATGCGTGTTTATACGAATTTAAGTAGCTATCTAAAGCATTATTTATTCAGAAAGCGTCAGTTTATCTTAGTATATACAGTATACATTGTATTATATACAGTCGATATCAAAACCGTTGAATCGTTTATGGGTATAAATACATATTAACCCATTACCAAACAATAACGGTATTTGACCAGTCGGTTGCAGACGACATTAGAAAACACAGTGGGAAAAGGAGACATTGCTCTCTTAACGAGCAATGTCTCCTTTTCCCACAATGTTTTCTGCTCTATCAGAGTATAAATTTTCATTGTCATCACATTTTGAAATGTCGTCTGCAAACTCTTTCAACGGGGGACAGTTGAAAAACTAACTTTTGGTAAAGGGTTAACCCACTGCGCGAAGGCTCTAACAGATTAACTAATTTTGCTTCCGATGGCTTTTCTCCAATGCTTATTAAACAACTGAGAAGTTAATAATAATTAAACAGTTATACCCTTTATAAGAATTAAAGTGTATAACTTATAAATATACTCCTTTCGGTGGTCAAGCCCCTTTACAGTTTTCACACAAAGTTTGTACATTTTATTTAATTCACTTAGCCCAGTTACAGACCCCCCCCCTCCCCCACCCCCATCCCCAACACACACACACATTTTGAATAATGTCTTTCGGTAAAAGTGCTGCCTGAGAAACTTGCTTCTGTCAATCATCGTTTCCACTGTCAAACATCCATCATGGTATGGCGTAATGTGGCACAATTCGTTCCCAGAGGACTTGTCATATAGGAACTAACAGTTGATATAGCGTTTCTTCGTCTTTATAGGAGTCACAGCATTGTTAACAAACATACTACATTGTATACAAAGCATATGAATGCACACATTATATATAACGTCAAATATATATATATATACATTTTTAACTTTATACGTTTTTAATGGTTCTATAACAGATCTATCTATTTTAGATCTCAAAACCGTAACAACACTTTTGGATCAAGATACATATCAACCCATGGCATGCAGTCTAAAAAACTTAGATGCAGACTTATTGGGTTTCAATGGGAAATAGTCAGAATGTAAACGGACCATAAAACAGTACATTTGTTGTTTTTTTAGTAAGTCGTGTATTTATTGGAAAATCAACATGCCATCAAAGGTCTCACAAACGCTTATAGCATTTATGACGACCGAGAAAGACAAAAGTCCGTTTTAAAAGAGACTTTGGTGGACAGAACGGAAAACGAATTGAGGAAATGTTGCAGACATTTTCTTAAAATTATTAAAGCCATTTTGAAAAGAAAAGCGTTCGCTTAGCGAGAATATTTCCCTTTTAGAGTGATTTGAAATTAAATTCGCTAAGCAACAAGGACGCTCAATTCCTTCTGTTCTCGGGGAATACGTTGAGATGGTAATTAAGTTAACCACGCGTTGTAAAGTGAAAGCAATTATAATACGGAGCTCGTGAAATATTGAGTAAATGGGCAGATTTAACACATAATAACGCGTAAACGACGTTACATATTCTACCAGACGGCCATTTGACATTCGTTGTTCCAATTTGAAAGCGTTTTGCAGACGATAGTTTGAATAGAAATGTTATCAAGTATATTTCGCTGGTAAGATACACATCACTGTTGGGAAACGAGAAACAAATCATGTTATTTCAAATACATGTATATGTCTTTCTGTTGGGACTTTACATCGTGCCAACGGTGCAAAACAATGCGATGTTCTTTTAGTTTCCTCACAGTTGACAAGGTGGACAACATTTACAGCTTGTAAAGACATGTGAGGAAATAAACATACATATTACAGTGGGTTGTGTAGTTGTTGGGGAAGTGTTGAACATTTACAATGAGAGCTTGAGAAGCCTTGGAAAGCCAAATGAAAAAATAAGAAAAAGGAAAAAAAAAGAAAAATGCTCATAACGTTGTCAGACTTGGTTATGTAAAGTGACTTAGGCAGTCCCTCTATGGTCTGTTTAACAGGTGAAATCCTGTTAAAAGGCAAACTACTAATTCACGAAGATATAGTGTCATAAAAATGAATAAAAACAAGAATAACACCGGTTATCATACATCCAATGCCATGTAAAGTTTGACGATTTGCAAATAGGTTTACAACTACAAAATCCGCCTTAAATAACTTTATGTATATCGGTTATCTTAAATGTTCGACACAAGGCTCTTGACATATCGAGGGAGGTCCTAGGCTAAACCGACCATTCAGGGCTTGCAAAGCTGGTATTTTGTAAACCAACCGGGAGACTACTTCTTAGGAAATACCAAATCTACCCGTTATGGGATTTGAGCCTTTGCCTACGTCAAGCAAGTATGGTGCAGAATTCTGTAATCTAACCACTAGGCCACTGAAGTAGATCCTTAAAACCCAGAAAACTATTTGAGAGAAAACTTAGGGACAAATTATTTCAAAAGTATGAAAGTAATCAAAATTATTTTAACAAAAATGCATTGAGTATTTCAAAGCGATTCGTGTCTAGCTCCGTGTGAAGACGTGTCTGAAATAAACTTTTCAATATCTGAAGGATGTGACTTCATTTGAAACACATCGAAGGAAATTTCATTTTTATTTCAATTTCATTTGTTCCCCTCTCACTGGATGCATACATTTTAGAGTTTTATGCAGTTATAAATGATTGGTCGCATATGTGTTTTTTTCTCTCGTACAATAAGAACACTAAGATTTACATAGTATTTTCCCTTTTATTCAATGTATTCCTATTCCATCGAATTCCTTTCACTGAATAAGAATATTCACGGGATATAAAGATAGTGTTTATAAGGAAATAAGTACAAACGGTTTTTTTCACTTGGTATCTCGTCAAAAACTTCAAAACTAAAAACGGGAAATGAATTATATTTGTTCATTTATAGTTCGGTAACTAACTAACTTGGGGAATAATTCACCAAGTTTATTTATGCATTACATAACTGGTGAGAAGTATTCATATTCACTGTTTTGTTAAATACGTAGATATGTCCTTAATGTTAAATACAACATCTCGCCTTTTCCTATATAGTTGTTTAAACCATGTAACTTATACAGATTTCATGCCCATTATTTCTAAACATTTGATGTCTCAAAATTGGGTAATATATTACCTACAACCGCAAGGGAAACACCCTTCCAATATGTAATTCATTACATATCAAAAGGTAAAAAAGATATATGGTACAAAAGAGAACAAAATGTAAAAAAATATTTAACAATACCTGTAGGTTTCACGATGTCTCTCAGGCCAAACCGTCTGTTAAGCGAAAAAACTCAGGTTAGGAATTAAGAAACAACTGTTAACGAAATTTTTAGAGCCTGACAATGAAAATACGCTTTATTTATATAGTTAATAACTCCGAAATCGCAACAGTCGAGATAAAAGCAGAAACTCGAGTGATAGATAAAGTTTATGTGTCTCCCAATGTGATTATCTATTATTTCTTTTAAATATGGTAAAGAGTGTTAATATTTCAGAAATTAATGTATAATAGCCAATCTAAACATGTGCGG